>JAPTYQ010000010.1:24077797-24089781 GCA_029814465.1 Ostorhinchus cyanosoma
TGTGTGTGTGTGTGTGTGTGTGTGTGTGTGTGTGAGTGTGTGTGATGGGGGGTGCTGTTGGTACGTTAGAAAGACAAGAGAAAATGCAGAGAAAAAGAAAAGAAAAAAGAAGAAAGCAAAGGACAGAGAGCGAGAGAAAATAAAAACAAACAAACAAAAAAACCTGAGAAACCAAGCAACGCCTCTTCAAGAATGCAAATTAGACATAATTCTCCGACAAATTTACAGTTCTTTCCTTGGGACAGAAAGAGTAGGAATAAGGAGGAGGAGGAAGAGTCTTTGATCAGGATGAGGAAGCCTGCAAACCTGGGGGCTTCTAGCTTCTTAGGAGAGACAAAAAATCTAAAATAAGTGGGGAGGAGGTCTGAGAGCACTGATGGAAAAGCAGGAGATTTAAAAGAGAACCTCCAGAAATGCACTGTACAGAAACAATCTAAGACACACGGGGGATTCAAAGTGATGCTTTTGGACATACATTTATTGTACATTTTTTAGCGTCATTTGCACAGCAGAACTGTAAATGAGGGGTTCCTTGTCTTAAAATTAATTATGTCATCCACAGAAATGGTGTCTATATTGAGAAAGGATTGTATAGTGTGTCTGCAATTCACTTTTAGACTCTTTGGCCTCTAAAGGGGACTGAATGATGAAAGAGTTCACCAGCCACATTAGCCTTGCCTCTATCCAAATTAACTGTAATTTTCAATTGTATTTCCAGGGGGAAAAAATGTGAAAACATTCTCCTTCTTCAATGTTATGTGAAAATGTGACTGTGTACGATTGTCATCAACATGATTTAAAACTTTATCTGAACTGCCGATGATGTTAGAGAATTTCTGACAAGAGCCTGAAGCTGCCCTGCAGTTTTTTAATCCACCGTTATTTCCTTGTTCTTTGAATGCTAGCTCCATATTGGAATATATCATTAATTATGTCTCTACTGGATGATTGTGCTGCAAATTAGAAATAATTAAAACCACACACTGCCTGATATAGTGCTGTATTTTTCCATAAATGTTCTTATGTTTGAGGAGGTTCCTGAAAAATGTTAACATGCAAAATGAGAAATGGAAGCAGTTAAAATAAAAAAAAACGTATTAAGATATATTTAACATAAATCTCACATGATTCACCGATTCCCATAAAGGTGGTAGATGCTGATGATGATTTGGACAACAGCAACAGACGGCTATACATCTTTATCTCTATTTATTACAGTCAGGTGTAAGGTTGTCTACATCACTACGTTTTGACCACATTCCACAGCCTTATTTATTAATTGCAATTTAGTTTAAGGAGACACATATGAGTCATATCTTTTTTTGTGAATTTTATGAGATCAAATCAAAGTGGCTGCTATATTAAACTACATTACCCATGTCTCTGACACAAAATATTGCAGATCATTTAATATAATGTAATTACATCATTCAATTAATGTAGCTGAAATTTTAATGTTTCATTTGTTTATCGGAACCATCACCGTCAAACTGTCCCTTTGGTCGCCTTACTGGTGTCTGTTTCATGAACTTTCATTTTATTTCACATCTGGGTTAAAAAAAAAATGTTGATGCTGGTAACTTTTTTTTCTCCATTCTTTTTCAAATACAATCTGGGTAGAGTTCTAAAAGGGTACAGAATATGCCCCCACCCTATCTAGCCCCACCCTGCTCCTCCTGGGTGCTGGCGAGGGGACCTGGGCCCCAGATCACAGTGTGACAGCCTGGGAAAAGGCCTCTGATGCCCAACTGACCCTTTGATCTGGAATTACAGACCCAGGAGCTCGTTCTGCTACAGCAGCAGCGCCATAAGACACACAAAGAAGCACAATGATGTGGAGACAAACTCACACAGATGTCAAAGGTGGAAAAAGCCTCTATGTTCTTTCATTCAGAGTGAGAAATTAGGAGACGCACTGCATAAGATCTGATTTAAATTTGAGAGTAAACGGACACAAAGTTAGATCAGATATAATGATTTACAGAAGAAGAAGAGTTGTTTACCATAATCTGAGTCCATTTTAAAGGATCAATGAGAGTGTTCACTGATGTAGTATGTGAAAGTTTCTGTCTGTATTCATTAATACAAAGCCTCAGAGTTCATGGCATTTAAGTTGACCTTACTAACACCAATGAGAGAATTCCATGGTTGTATTGCCAATTTTGCTGATTTTTACTTTTATTTAGAATTTCTTTCTTTCTTTCTTTCTTTCTTTCTTTCTTTCTTTCTTTCTTTCTTTCTTTCTTTCTTTCTTTCTTTCTTTCTTTTTTTTTTTTACTGTTATTTGTTATCTTCCTGCCCCTTTTGCAGTGATAACCTTGATAAATGGTATAGCCAGTGTATTCCTTTACATTACTATTTAGGTCAAGTTTGGTTTGTACTTTGTTACACCTCAGCACCATGAAAATGACAACTCCACCTCATTATGCTTTTCAAGGTCTTACATATCCTTGTCAAATAAGGCCTGTAAAACACACAACCTCACAGGTCCCACACACAGTATTGTACATATTGTGTGAGTCCATATATTTCATTGTGGCACACATGTGCTGTGACATTGCATCAATAATCTTATGTAATGTCAAAGACATCATCATTTTCTGGACATACAACATTGCTAAATCTATATCTGGGGTCTGTTTCACAAAGCAGATTTAGTGAAAACTCTGAGTCTGTCAACCCTGAAATGAGGAAAAATCTGAGTTCTCCCATTTCTCAAAGGGAGGTAAGTCAAGCCAGAGAAAAAGGGGCAACTCTAGCCCATTTCACAAACAGAGGTGACTTAAGCTCTCGGTCAGTGACTGTAGTTAAAGACTCTATGAACCTAACCTGGTTGGGACCAGATTTTTCTCCATGAACCTGGAGTTTCTCTCTGTCTCCGCCCTCTTTCACCAAGCATTGGATTCTTCACCTACTAATAGGGAAAGTGAGCTGGGTTTAGACCGTCATGAGACTGCTTATTTAGGTGTGTTTGATTTCCTCATTCATTCAGTCAACAGGCCAGTTTTGGCCTAACATAGTTCTGTCGTCTGTTATTTAAAATAATCATTCAGTAGGCCTATATTAGAAGTCAAAGTAGGTGGAGACTGTTTTCACTAACATGGCACGGTCTTTTGACAATGATCCTGTGGATGAAGGTGCAGCATTACTGCATTACTACTACTCATCTACATACACAACCTAATCCAACCTTAAATTTGCAACATTACCAATTATATTCATGCTCTCACATCTCAGTAGATACTGTGTGTTGCGCTGTGTTTCTTGGCAAATGGGAGTTTTTTTGTATAATGTTGGAGATGCAGAGCATTTAAGTAAGGCAACTGTATGCAGGATGGTCAGACACTATATGCCATAATCACTTAGAGATTAAGTTACCATCATCACCACTACAGCAGTCAAATACAGACATAATGCACGTGTCATTTGGTCTTCTTTACTTCCTACAAATTAAAGACCTAGTTTAGTTAATGCTCCAATACTTAACCTAATTCACCTGTGACCATGCACCCACCTCTAACTTGTGCTCCAGTATTTCTATCCTCCTAAACTGGCGGTCCAAGTATTACATTTCTTTGTCAGTTTTTCGGATTTTTGTCAGCAGGTGAATTTTGTAAATCTCTTTTCTCGGGGCTCCATTGATGCTGTCTTTTATAGCTGTGGTGCACATGCTTAACTCCAGGTGAAACTACTCTGAGTTGATCACACTAACTCAAATCAGCTTTTCTGGAACCGAAAACTCAGAGTTTCCTACCTCAGAGTAGATCAACTCAGAGTTCAGGGTTAGACTAAGAGTTTGTTGAACCTGCTTTGTGAAACTGAATAACAGACCAACTGAAGTAACCCAAGATCATAACACTGGCCCCACAGGCTTGGACTGTAGGCATTAGGCATGACGGGTTATTCCATAATCTGACTTTCTTCTCACACTAATGTACCCCTCACTATGGAACAGGGTCATTCTGGACTCATCAGACCATATGACCGTTTTCCATTGAAACACAGTCCTGCCTTTATGTTTCAATTGCATCAAAATTCTGTACAAATACTGTGTTTACTATATCATGACATAATTGCAGTCACTGTCATGTACTCTGAGTGTGCTAAAAGTGACTCTAAAGTGTTCATTTATAGTTTGTAAAGGTTCAAAGCAGGCAACTCATACTGTCATTTCTCACTTTTCTGCCGTCTCTCACCATGCCATGGAAGTTTTCTTCATTTCTTTTTTTTTTTTTAATACTTTATTTTTTAACAAATTTTACATTTTTTTTAACAAACAGAGGAAGAACAAAAGAAAATACAAAGACATAAGAAAAGCGTTAACAAGTACAGACAGGGCTGTATCATAACTTGGAATACAGCAGTACCAAAATGAGCCAAAGAGTCACAATATTATTCCATCATAGAAGGGTTGAGTTAGGTCAGATATTGTCCTGATTCAGTCCATGTCAGATCAGTCAGATATACTCAAATTACACCAGATCATGTTCACTTGCGCAAAATGGATCCTCTGTGAGATTGCATTGTGTTTGTTAAGGACTTGCATATATACTACTGTTACATGTATTTGAGGACACACAATCATCTACAAAAATACAAATACAAGCATAAATCATTGTTGCATGTCTACACCTTCACACTGGTATCCCAACAGATATACATACAAATGCAAATATGATTGTATCCACCATTTTCTTAGACATTTGTGCATGTTTTCCTGCCGTGCATATTTACACATGTTGATAAGACATACAGATGTTAAGGTATATGTGTATTTTTCAGGAGCATAATAAGGTGTTGTCCAATTGGGATGTCACATACTAGGATAGTTGTCCATTTTAGCCAATAGTTATTACATTTATCCAAATTAAGTTTCAAGGAAAAGGTTAGCTTTTCCATGTTGTATAAGTCTTTAACAATTTCAATCCATTCATTCTTAATTGGGGCTTCTTTGCTCAACCTTTTTCTTGTTATGGCTTTTATACTGGCTGCCAGCATTATATTAATCAGATATTTGTCTCTAGAATTGAGTATGGTGATACAGTATATTTCCAAGATAAATTGTGCAGAAATCTTGTTTAATCTCAAAATCCATTATTGTGTTAATCATTCTCGTCGTTTCAATCCAATGAGGCTTAATTCTTGGACAATCCCAAAAAATGTGAAAACGGTCAGCAAGGGTATTCCCACATTTTCTCCAACAATTCCCACAACCTGGTAAGCCCTTTTGCATTTGTTTTAATTTGGGTGGGATGAAAAATCTAATTATATTTTTCCACATGAATTCCTTCCAATGACCTGAATTTGACGTGCTTGATTGGGTTTTACAAATGTTCCACCAGTCGTCTTCTGAAATGTTTATTTTGGTCTCATTCTACCATTTAGATTTAATATAAACTGTAGAAAGTCCTTTATTTGATTGTAAACATGAGTAAATCTTTGCAATTAGTTTGCTGGTGACTTTGGATTTATACGCCGCAATCAAGATGTCAATTAGGTCTAAGTTTCTGACTTCCATTTTTTTATGATGCTGTTAAAATAAGTTCTAATTTGGAGGTATCTGAAAAAAATCCTCCCTTCCCAGATAATATTTATCCTTCAGATTTTGAAAACTGTTTAGATCGCCATCAACTGAAATTACACAGTATGCTGTGATACCTCTAAATGACCAAAGTTTGAATCGGCTGTCCAACTGGGCCAGTTTAAAATCCTTGTCAAATGCCACCCAACGTAACAGTTTAAGTCTGTCTTCCATTTTCATTTTATGACATTCTTCAAACCAAAAGTTTAGGGGAGTTTTTGTCCAGCAATTTAGCTTCTCTCTATGTTGTACATATAGAGTTTTATCTCCAGGCAATGTCTGAAGGGATATGTCCACTTGACTTAGATCTATATATTTCCATGTAGCTGTATAAAGTGGATCACACCAGTAAACCAGGTACCTCAGTTGTGCTGATTTGTAGTAGTCTTCCATATCTGGGAGGGACAGTCCCCTTTATCCTTGGGTATTTGTATTGTATCTAATCCTTGGTTTTTGTCCCTTTCATATGAAACTCGAAAACATTCTATTCCATTCAGTAAATTGTTTGGAAGGTATCTCTATAGCTATTGATTGAAAAAGGAAAAGTAATCTTGGCAAAATGTTCATTTTGATTATGTCTATCTGATGGTGTGAATCTAAAGGCAATAAGTTCCATCTGTTTAAATCAGAGTTTATTTCTTTGGTAATTGGTAAATCATTTATATCTTAAATATTGGAAAGGTCCTTAGGTATTTTGATCCCCAAATAATGTATGTTTTCGTGGTCTCAATGAAATTGACAAACATTTGGATTTGCAATGTAGGTGTGTATGTATAAGTGATAATTTGAGTTTTATGTATATTCAATTTATACCCAGAGCAACTACCAAATGTTTTCAGGCAGGATAATAATTTGGTAAGACTCACATCTAAGTGAGAAAGTCATCAATACATCACCTGCATAAAGGCAAATCTTGTATTCAGTTTTGTTAATCCAGATTCCTCTTATTTCCTATTTTCTCTGATTACTTGTGCAAGTGGTTCAATAAATAACGCAAACAAAGCTGGGCTAAGGGGGCATCCTGCCGACAGCCTCTGTGTAGTGACACAGTATTATTCAGTCTACCGTTTATTTTAATCCTAGCAGTGGGGCATTGGTACAGGTTTTTTAAAAGTAAGATTACAGAGTTATTAAACCCAAATCGCTTCATTGTTTGATTTAAATACTCTCAGTGAACAGAGTTGAACGCCTTTTCCGCATATAGGCAAAGAACCTCTGATGTCTTTGTTTTTATTCATATGTTCCATTATATTACATTATCCTGAACCTGTCTATTTTTGAGGAATCCCATTTGATCACCATCTATTATGTCTGGGATAATATTTTCAAGTCTTTTTGTAATTATTGAGGTGAAGATTCTATAGTCTGAGTTTAAGATGGATACTGGTCTGTATGAGCTACACATGGATTTATCTGTGCCATGTTTTGGAATGACAGAGGTTATGGCCTGGTTCCAAGACACTGGTATTGCTCCCCCTTTGTGTACAAAATTAAATCATTTAAGGAGTGATGGTGATATTTCTCTTACCATTTTAAGCCATTCTGCTGGGAATCCATCTGCTCCTGGCATTTTATTATTTGTTTTTAGTCTTGATATTGCCTTATCCAATTCTTCCTTTGTTATCTCCCGCATCAATATTCTGTTTTGTTCTGATCCAATGGATGGTAGATCCAGAGCATCCAAAAAATCTTTAATGTTTGAGGGGTCATTGCCATCTGATTGTGTATGTAAATGTTTATAATAGTTTTCAAAGGAATGTTGTATTTCTTTCAAAATGTGACATATCTTATACCCGATTGTGTATCTTTAATTTTATGAATGGATCTTTCATCCTGTTGCTTTCTTATCCCCCAGGCTAATAACTGTTTAGCTCTTTAGCCATTATCATAGTATCTCTGTTTAGTATATTTGGCTTTAACCTCGTCCTGAATGTCATAAATTTTATTTAAACTTTGTTTAGTTGATTCAATCTGGTCAAGTATTTGAGGGTCACTAGATTCCATATGTTTAATTTCTAAGTTCTTTAGTTTGTTTAATAAATCACTGATCTGCTTCTGTTTTTCCTTCTTTTTGTGTGATAACCACATTATTAACTTTCCTCGGATCACTGCTTTAGCTGTATCCCAAACATTACTTGGAGATGTTTCCTCATTATCATTAAAATCCAGGTAGTTTTTGAATTCCTTTTCAATAAATTTCTTACATGAAGGGTCATTCAATAGACTGGTGTTCAACCTCCATGTTGTGGTTTTAGTCTCAGTGTCTAGATCAGGGGTGTCAAACTCCAGTCCTCGAGGCAGGTTTTAGGTATTTCCCTCCTCCATCTCACCTGGAAACCATTCCATCATTATCAGGCTTCTGCAGAACATGATGATGAGCTGATCATTAATTGAACCAGGTGTGCTGGGAGAAGGAAATACCTAAAACCTGCAGGACACCGGCCCTCGAGGACTGGAGTTTGACACCTGTGGTCTAGATGAAGGGTTAGATACACCCCCGTGTGATCAGATATATCTTTAACCCCTAATTTCACATTTCAAAATTCTGTGTCTGTCTGAATTGAATGTAAAAAATAATCAATTCTTGAATACACTCTGTGTGGATGGGAAAAGAATGTGTATTGCCTAGCCATGAGGTGGAATTCTCTCCAAATATCTGTTATTCCCACTTCCAGGAGAAGTTTTTTAACCATGTTTGTCTCAGAATAATTTTTTTTTAGTTAAGTTAATAGAGTCAAGGGAGGGTTGTAGCTGAATATTCCAGTCCCCACCACAGATAAGGCTCTCTTCGGTTATGATATTAAATATTTTTTTAAAGAATGTCTTGTCATTACCTGGGGGTCTATATACATTTAATAATGTAACTGGTTTATGATTAATGTGTCCCGTTACCAGAATATATTGCCCCTCTGTATCTCTCATCTGTTTGGATAACTGGAACGTTATGTTATTCAAGATTAATATAGCTAAACCTCTTGCTTGTCCATGATTATACGATAAATAATAGATATTTTTTTAAAGCTAAAGACCTTCAACTTTTCGTACTCCTTATCATGTAGGTGGGTGTCCTGCCAAAAAATTATTTGCTGTTTTTCCCTTTTCATTTTACTTATTAGTTTCTTTCTTTTGATAGGATTATGCGGTCCGTTTACGTCCGTTTAAGTAATAATTTTATAAACCTGGTTTTGCATCCTATCTTTTTGGTTTGGTGTTGAAATTATGATACTCCATTGACCTGAACATATAACTAAAACGTGTCTGTGCAGAACAGAAAACTGAAAAAACATACAAGACCTCCAAAAGTAAAGTATAGAAATAACTTCTGATCAGGGAAGGGAAGCCTCCCAGTGAAGGGCCCCTCTAGAAAAGTCCTTTCATGTGTATGACAACGGGATGGCGGCAAGCCGCGTGGTGGTGTAAAGTGAGAGCTCCCTGAATGGTCTAACATTTCCCCCAATTAACGAAATTAGATGAGAAATGTTCATAAATAATTGTTTTGGGGAAAATATAAATTAAGGAAAGCTAAGGCAACAGTGAGTCATAACACCAAGAAAAGTGAAGAAATGAAGTGCACGGAGCAGTCGGCATGGGGGAAGCTAACAAGCACACAGACATGAGCTCACTGCCTGATAGCATCAATGCTATCCACACTGAAATAAAAGCAGGACCTGCAGACATGAAGAAGGGGTTAAACGGTGTCTGTGAAACTATTAGACACGATATGAAAGAAGAACTGGGAAACGTTAAAGAAGAGGTTAACGAGAAACTGAAGGAGATTGGGGCGGAACAGAAAAATACAGAGACGAGGATGGATGAAGTTGAGAATCGAGTGGCGGCTATGGAACAGTGGAATGCTTTTGCGAAAGACGTGCTTCTGCATACGGCGCAGGACCAACAATGTATTCAATCCAAACTAACAGATCTAGAGGCAAGAAATAACCTGAGAATTTTCAGTATCCCGAGGGGATGGAGAGGAGTAATGCATGTGAGTTCCTGGAGAAGATTATCAGCACCGAGTTGATGCTCACGGACATTGATCTGGGAATCCAACGCTGCCACAGGTCACTCGGACCGAAACAACCAGCACAACCAGCCCCCAAAATCTATGCTTCCTGCTTCCTCACTTACAGAACCAAAGAACTGGTGCTATCTACCCCATGGAGGAAAAAAGAAGTACCGTATTTTCCACACTATAAGGCGCACCTAAAAGCCTTCAGTTTTCTCAAAAGCCGACAGTGCGCCTTATAATCCGGTGCGCCTTATATATGAATCAATTTTGAGCCGCAACAGGTCTTGCAACTATGGGAAGCAGCCGCCGACTCCATTTTCTCCTGTAGAGGAAGTAGCATGCGGTGCATGCTGGGATATATGACTGTGCGAAGCGTACGTTTTCATCTCCATTTGTGTGTGTGTGTGTGTGTGTGTGTGTGTGTGTAAAGACCCCAAAATGGCTCCTTTCAAGAGACACGCTTACGACGCAGAGTTTAAACTCAAGGCTATCAGTCACGCAGTACAACATGGGAATAGAGCAGCAGCTAGAGGATTCAACATTAACGAATCAATGGTGCGGAAGAGGAGGAAACAACAAGATGACCAGCGCCAAGTAAAGAAACTAAACAGAGTCTGAGGGAACAAAGTGAGATGGACACAGTTAGAGGACAAACTCAAACAGTGGGTTGTTGAGTCGAAGTGTCTCTACAGTCACTATTCGAATGAAGGCAACGGTGCTAGCATGCCAACTTAACGTCAAGGATTTAGAGGCGGTCCTTCTTGGTGCTTTCGGTTTATGAAAAGAGTCTCCATCCGCACACAAACTACTGTTTGGCAGCTCCATCTAGTGGATGCATACCGCAACCACAGCCACTACTGTATGCGCCTTATAATGAAGTATGCCTTATATATGAACAAAGTTTTAAAATAGGCCATTCATTGAGGTGCGCCTTATAATTCGGTGCGTCTTATAATGCGGAAAATACGGTACTCCTGCATGGTAACAGAATCTATATCGACCACGATTACCCAGCAGCAACAATGAAAAAAAGAAAAGAATCTACCCCACTGAGAAAAATCCTAAAGGGAAAGGGATTAAGGTTCCAGACACTTGCACCTGCAAAACTATGTGTCTTTTATGAAGATGGTCCCACAACTTACAATAACACAAAAGAGGCCAGGGAGGACATGTTGAAGAAGGGAATCTTGACAGCTGATGATGGAATTGATGACCCGATACCGGATGACGTGGACACAGCGATGATGGCCCGAAAAAAACTTGAGGAACACTCCTGGGAGGTTTGTGGATCTGTAAAGCGTCATAAATGGAGCGCGGCCAACGAGTGGGTCTGAGAGAAGCTAAGGAAAATCCATCGTTCACCTCTACATCAAGAAAACCTGACCTGAGATGTAACTGTGAGTAAATAGGCATTTAATTAAGGAGAAAGGACTGCACAAGTAGATCTATGTGGAAACTTTATAAGGTATATTCTATTATTAAATATTTTTAGAATATATCATGACTCACTGTTTAAATAAGAGATTCACAATGTGAGGAAAATATTCTTGGCTAAAACATATTTTCTGTTGAAGATGATAATTAGGACCATTTGAAACGGGAGATGATAAATGTGAGTAGAGCTCAGGTAACATGCGAAACGAGAAGTTTTCTACATTTCATTAGACTTGAATATGCCTTTTGCATAAGCATTGGTCAAAAACAGCCTGCAGTATAAAAACACATTAATTTGAAAAGTTGAGCAAAAATCAACTAATGTCAGTCAACACGACTTTTGACAGTAACACTGAGTTGTTTTATGCTCATTTTGAATACACACTTCTGCACTATTACAATATTTATTTATAGTACAAACATATAACAGAAAGTCCTCCCTTTAATTAAAAAAAAAAAAAAAATCACTATTGATTTTGTGGGTAGTAACGAAATACATGATTCTTTCACTGATTTAGATGAGGGATGGCAAAAGAAAAGAAATACATGTTGCCATGGTAACACTAAAGCAAGACAGGACACGAGAGATGATTGAAAAAAAAAAAACAGGCACCACCCACCTTTAGCCATCTTGTTGAGGACCATGTCAACGAGGATGTAGGTCCCAGTTCTACCTGCACCATCACTGTGGAGGTGGACGAGATACATAGAGAAAGAGTGAAAAAGGAGAGAGAGAGAGAGAGAGAGAGAGAGAGATCATTACAAGATATCTCCTGTACTAATTCACATTTAAAACAGTATCTGCAAAGTCATTTAGGCTGCTGTTTTTTCACAGACGAAGTATTTGTTATTTTATGGTAAAACTGATCTACTGATAAAGCTAGGGTGACCATATTTTCATTGGGGAAAACCAGAACACCTTCAGGTGGGGGGGGGCATGTGGAAAACGGGCCTCGGTTT
>JAPTYQ010000010.1:24089881-24108048 GCA_029814465.1 Ostorhinchus cyanosoma
TGGGAAATTGCACATAACAAAATCTCTGAAACTGAATGAAAGGTAATTTTAAAAACCCGGACATTTCCTCATTTTCTGAAAAGAATCCAGGACACCCCGGACAAGACGTGAAATACAGACATGTCCGGGGAAAACCGGACGGTTGGTCACCCTAGATGAAGCTAAAATACTAATAAAATAAGACTAATAAATAAAATAAAACACTCCCACCATTTAAAAGCATGCAGTAATAGCTCAACTGCTTAAGCTAACTTGCCTTTAGGTATGAATGTGAGAGTGGTTGATTGTTCATCTGTAAATGTCAGCCCTGCGATAAACTGACGAGGTCCTTTTGAGGTGTACCCCTCCTTTGCCTATAGCTGGGATAGGCTCCAGGACTCTGCAGCCCTCTCAAGGATAAAGGGCTACAGAAGATGACTGAATGAATGAATGAATGATCTACTAATAAAAAACATGAAGACTTTTTATGTTTCCATTATGTTTTGATTACAACCAAGTGTATTCAGCTGGCTCTAGATCAGTTATTACCCCTCCCCAGAAGGGGAGGCAAGGGGTATTGTTTTTGGGTGATTTGTTTATTTGTTAGTTAGCTAACTACTGAACTACTGGACCAATTTCCATGAAATTTTCAGAAAAGGTGTGAGGTGGTCCAGAATAGATCCCTTTAAATTTTGGTGAATGTAGGTCAAAGGTCAAGGTCACCAAAAATGTATTTTCGTAATGATAAAAGATAGGGCAAATCAGAAATGTCCTTTACATTCCTGTAAACTCAGTTTTGTGTAGAGCTTCTTTTTGCTCTCACTGTTGATGTGCATTAACATCAGACCCTTGAAGGCCAAATTTGGGGACTCTGGGTCAAAGGTCACGACCACAGTAAAGGTTCAATCGAATTTTGGATATAACTTTTGAACCATTCATCTTAGAGACTTCCAATGAGTACCAAATGCTCGTCGTTCAATTCTACATCTTGTGTGAATAGATTTTGACCTATTGTTGATCCAAGAGGTCAGAGGTCAATACTCAGTACCTTAAAAACTCTAACAGAAAAACGAGTGGAGATTGAGACTTAGTTACTATTACTGACAGATAGGAAACCAGGTATGGGCTTCAAAAGGGCATCCTGACCTTTGACCTTGAGTGACATTAAAAATCAAGGTCACATGATTTTAAATGGTTGTAACTCCAAAAAGAGTGGTGATAAGTACTCAGTTGCTATTGTTGACAGAGAGGAAACTACATGTAGGCTCCTAAATGGCATCATGACCTTTGACCTTGAGCGACCTTGAAAGGTCAAACCCATAGTCTTACATTCGGACAGGGGGATGTCCACTAAAATGTTTGTGAAGGGTGGGGTTTGTTGCGCCTGGCACCACTTGTTTGAATAAATGTTATCATGGTATTGTGGTATGAATTTTCACATTTATCCAAAATAATGTATTAAGCATCATTGACTTTTTCAGTGGATTTTAATGTTTTGCCAGAAATGGTTCACTATCACCCCCTATATTATTTGAGAAGTTAAGCCCTTGCATGAAGTGGGTACACACATGTACCAAGTCCAGACTCATACCTGACACAGAACAAGATGGCTACCAGTTTGGGGGTCCAATATGGAATCTGATCAATATGCAGCCAACTCGCTCATTTCGTGTTGTCTCGTCTGAATTTTTACGTAGGCCACCAAAGACTGAATCTCCTGGACTGACCATGGTGTAGTTTTGGGCTGTCATCATGTGGATTCATGTACCCCTATATTTACTGTCAACTTCCGCATATATGCAAACTCACTTATTGATGACGTCAGTGTCCCATTGTGTTTGTAGAAATCCCTACCACTTGTGACTCCATCCGAAGTGCACTTCAAAAACGAGTGGACTCCAAAACGAGTGCTAGTGGCCAAGGGAGGACTTTGGGACGGGGCCTTATTTTTGTACTTTTTGAAATAGAGATCATTAATTTACATTTGGTGTTGCACTTGTGCTTTTGAGTTCAATTCCTCATCCAGTCACGACAGAAATACTGTGTATAAAGGATTTTGTTTTTAAATATTTTTTCCTTGTCCTTTAACTTTATGTAGCTATAGTTCACAACCTGAAGTTTGGACCACATGGGTCATCAAAGGTCAAAGTAGGGCCACTACATTTTGTCTGGATTATATCTTTGCCTTTGTTCACACTGTAAAGAGTCCAACAAGAAAGAAGCCAAACAGTTTTTAAAATAACCAGATTGTCTTGTATTAAGAGAAAAACATTAATAAAAATCTGCCAATGGCCTGAAAACTGTAAGAAATGTGCCAACATTTGAATGAGTTAAGCATCTTCCAAGCAACAAAAACACATTTATTTAAGACAGAATTGGTATTGTTAAATTGTGAAGCCATGCAACATGGTTTCGCTCTTAAAACAAGGAAAACAAGTGGTGCCAGGCACAACAAACTCTGCCCCTCACATGTATTGTAACTTATTTTGGCATCGATCCAGCTGATGTCATTATGTCTATACATGTGTTGATGTCAGGATATCAATTGCCTCATTGCCAAGTGTGAAGTAAATTGAAGCAAACTGATGTTTTAAAAGACAGTCAATATTTCACCCATTATAAAAATGGGAGGAAAAAAAGATTGAAATAATTCATACAATTTTTTTTTACTTTGACCTACTTTTCCCAACATGCAATGACATCTATTCAGTCACTGGCAATCTATTGACCCAATTTGGTATGAATTCAACCTATAGTGTTGCTGCTACAGTGTTAACAAACAAACAAACAAACAAACAAACAAACAAACAAAACAAAACAAAACAAAACAAAAACAATACCCCTTGTCTCCCCTTGAGGGGGTGGAGGAAAAAGTGTGTTCTAGTGGGATATAATCCAAAGCAGTGTTTTAATTTGTTACTTTTCTAATTTATTGCATCATCTGAGTAATTACAATTACTGAGTAAAAGCTATGTAAGATTGATTAATTTATTAATAGCATAGTTAAATGTGCAATAATCAGGGTTATACTTTTTTAATATCAGGGGGGGGTGGGGGGGGATACTATTATGATCTTAATTATCATCTGATGATGCCAAAAAGTCATGAATTAATCAAATAATGTATGTTGTAAATTCTGCAGTACTTGAACAGTAAGTAAAAGAAATAAAGAATTTTAATTAGTGTGTGAAGACACAAAAAAAATCAATAACCAATCAATCAATCAATCAATCAATCAATCAATCAAAAAAGATCGACTCATACTGGACAGACAGGTAAAGAGAACAAAATATGAGACTGGATAAGGAGACAGAATATTTGGGTTTGTAGATTTATTTCAAGTGTTGAAAATTGATGTCTGCAGCTGTATCAGACTATTTCATGGGCTGCTGTGTAATCCAACACACTCCAGTGTGCATGTGAGGATGTGTGTATGTCCATATGTCCTGAATATTTCATTTTCACCAGAGCCTTGGATATTTTCAAAACCCACACACATACAATATATATGAGCAAACCTGCTCGCAATAATTGAGCAGAAAAACACTGCAATATGAATGTGTGTTGTGTGTATTCACACACACACAGCTGTGTGTGTGTGTTTGTGTTTGTGTGTGTGTGTGTGTGTGCGCGCGTGTGTGTGTGTTGCACACATTATTATGGCATGATTAGATCTGTCATATGCTGCACCTTGCCAGCATCTTTACAAGGCGATCAAAGATCTGTGATGTGGTGAGTGTGTGTGTCAGAAAAAGCCTGAGGGCTATGAGTAAACATGTCAAGATGTCTGCTGCCTCCACTCACTCTATTTCAAAACTGAAGATAGAAAGTTGGTCAGACATGAGGAAGAGATGTGATAAAAAGACTCACAGAGAAAGCAAATTGAACACAGTGTGATAATTAGGTTTCTGCATCTGCTGTTCTCTCACTTAACTTCCTGATAGCTTCACTCTGTTCTATCTTTTAGTGATAAATAGCTTGTGAGCAGTTGGCTCTGATAGACCCAACTGAAAGCTGAGGGAGAAACTTGGCAGGCCTTTTGATTAGTTCATCTCTGCATGTGATTGTGTGGTTTATTTAAAGCATGGGGTCAGCCTGGTCTGAGGGCAAGTACTGCAGCAGTCAGAAGGGCTGCGAGGTGTGTCCACACAAGCTTCAGAGAGTGGAATAAATGTCTAATCACAACACCACGGCACACTGTCAGTGAACAGCACTAAATCCTCTTCCACTGAGAGACTATCTCTGTCATGAACTGTGTTTTGTGCTTTTCACTACAACTTATAAAACATAAATCCAAAACTACACTGGTCCAAGGGACATATTCTGTCTAAGAAGACACTGTAGAAGCCAGACTAATGAAAAATGTTATTAGTTATCAGCTTCATCAGTTATTACTAGTTATCAAGATATATTGTATACTGGCCAAAATACAAGCCACATGAGTGTGTATTTTTAATTAGATAGCACTTGAAAATGATCACAGGTATGAAAGAAACGGTTGTACATTGTTGAATTTGGTTAAAACTGTTTGGTTTCAGCCAGGTAATCAGTCATTGTAGAAATGAATAGGACATTGTTATGGTTTTAACATTTTTAAAAGTCCTACACAAGGAATGGCATGTATGTATTTCAAAATACACAAAACAAAAAAGATTTGAAAAATCTGCAGAGCTCACAAGGAAAGAAAGCAGGACAGAAATTCACAGACAGAATGGAGTAAGCAGCTCACTGAGGACTGATGGTTTTTCAACCATCAGTCCATCAGTCCTCAGTGTCTTGTATTCTGAAAATATAACTGCAGAACACGGGCTAGAAATATTCATCACATTTAAGTGGTTTTGATCAGTAGAGAAAATGCGTTGCAATATTTTGCATAATCGCTAATTATCAGCTGATGGATGACAGACTGATATACTTTAGAAATTGTAAATTAAATGTGCATTTTTGGTTAGCAAATGTTTCCAAAACGTCATCTGTTTTTGGGTTTAGTAGTAAGTAGTACACATGAAATAATGAATTGTGCAGTAAGAGAGGAGAGTCGAATAAACTGGAGTCACATATTGTAGTACTCCTTCATGTTGTGTGATCTTGAAGTACAAATTCACTCTCTGATGGTCAATGCCCAGAACCCAACACAGCAAAAAAAGGAGAAAATAGAAAATTCTAATGATTGTGAATGATCATTATGCTATAATTCAATATGTCATTTTGGGGGGCATGTTACATACTCTCCAAGTCAATTTGAAGATCTCACAACACAATAGAAGTCACTCAAAAAGTGTGGCGTTCTCATTCTTTTTGTATCACTGAACACTACTAGATTAACATGGTGATAGCAGTGAAAGTAAAATAATAAAGTGGTAATTATTGGTAATTTAGATTTATCTGCAATTTACAAGTAACATCTTATGACGGAATAACACTTTTTTATATCAATGGATCTGAGGGGTTGAAAAAAGGCTGAACTTGCTCATCCTTCACAGAAACATCAAACATATCTCCAATCTGTCTTATACTATATGACAGTGGAATAACAGGACAAAGAAGTGGAAAATGATTGGTAAAAAATTGAAAGGATCCTATGTTGATGGCTGAGGGCTTCTACAATGTTTATTTGATTTAATTTGAATTTGAATTAGTGTAACATTATCCTGACTTCATGATTATTACAGAGAAACTAATATATGGGTGGGAAAAGGTAAATGAACAAAAACTAAGATACATTTCAGTTTTCTGATGCTACACTCACCAGTTTTGACATCCAGGCGTTTCCATGTAATACTTTCAGGTTATTAGGTGTTTAGTGCTTTGGTAAATACATAATAATTACTTCTTTATTAATATACCATTACCTGACTAATATCATGTTAATACTAAAGTTTGTTTGAAAGTGCTCTTCTTTCCACTTTGTCAAAACAAACTCTCCTGAAATAAAAGTTCTTCTATTAGTGCATTATTACACTTACCTGCAGTGAACTATGATCGGACAGGAACGTCCCCGGTAGCACTTGTTAACTTTTCTGCAAAATAAAAAAAAGGAAAGACAGAAAGACAGAAGAGAAAGAGTTCAGTGTTTATGACCACACACACAGTCAGTATTTCATGTACATGTGTTTTCTAAATACAAACCACAGGATGGGGCACTTGTTAACATCACTTATAATGAGGAAAAAAAGTGCACTGACATGCTGTGACATGCTATTTGCTGTGATTTTTCATTTTAGAAACATGTGGTGACTGAACAACATCTATAAATAAGTTTCCATATAGTCCTTCAGTTTGCCAAAAAATATCACTTGTGAAACATTTTGTTCAAAGTTTATAGCTTGTTTTATGACTGAACATTCCCACTAGGGAGGGGTACTGAATCCAGGTACTAAATGGGCCCTGGGGCCAAATAATTTAAGACCGGAGTATCGATAAGCTGAGATGTTACTGGTTTTCCTGGTGGTAAAAAGGAAAATAGAAAAGATAGCTGTCCTATGTACAATAGCATCACATAAGTTGTTTTGAATTTTCTTCTCACCAGCACCATTTCTAACTAAGACATTGATCTGTGATGTATTTTAGTGATTTTCAGTCCAGATGATAACCCAGGGGTCAGATCAAACACAAACACAAAGATATCGTAGCTGGTGTTCACTGAGAACTAAATGAAGGAATGGCAGAAAGATATTCCAGTTCTGTCAGGATGAAACCATGATTTAAGCTTTGTGGCGCACTTTTACATATGTGGGAAAGGAACAGCACTGTAACTATAGTGCTGATCTCACATACTTGAGGTGAGTAAAAGACTATTTTCTTTTGCAGTAACATTTAAAAAAAAAAAAAAGATTGTTTCACATAGTTATCAGAACAAAATCAGAGTACAGAGATAATGACTTCTTTAAAACAATGCTGTTGCACTTTCTTACTAAATAATACTAAGTATATTCATCTATGTGACAAATAATGATATAAAGCAAATAATTATGCTCAGAATTTAGACCATAACCCTAACCTAAAAAAAAAAGAGAGATAAAAATACTGTTAAAGTACTGGATGATCAGTATAGATCAGAGCCCTGTCATGCTGTTAACCTTTCTGGAAGAAAATAAGTTGTCAGACATGGCATCGAACTGTTAATTCATCATGGACGGTGAATCGCTACTGACTCCATTCAGAGCAGGTGTACTGTTATCCAAGCAATTAGTGACAATGACAATTTCCATGTCCATAGGTGGGTTGTGAAATTATTTCTGAAATGTTGCAAAATAACATTCTAAACAGACTTAGGAATAAATTTAAGCTTTAAATTATTTTGACAGGATTCCTGGTTTGCCGTTTGATATGGCATCTAGTGGTGACACTGCAGATTCCAACCAACTGAAGACCCCTCACCTTATTGTTATCTACAGTGGCTGTGAAAAATCATTACACGAAATGACTCGATGTGGGATGCAACATTTTTTAAGGTAGAAACAAAAAAAAAAACAAACATGTTTTGAGCTACAGTCGAAACATGGCAGACTGCATGGAAACGGACCACTTTTATTTTCAGGTGATTATAGACTAATTCAAATACAAATGAGGATGAATATTCTTGTGGTATTATCACCCTATATGGCTTGTGCTGAGCAAAGCATATTAGCATCAAAACTAAATACTTTTACACAAAATGCTTTTAAATGACCAAAAAAGACCTAATGTGCTACTAATCTATACTGAGATGTTAATGGTTAGTTTGTATTACCATATGTTAATTTAACATTTGCACATTCTATGAATTGCCAAACTTTTCTAATATATGACAACACTGTGAAAAAGCTGAAAAAACATTACAGCTGAAGCTCTTACCTACAACATATTACAATACTATAGGAACCCATCAGCAGAAAACTGTGGCTCACAATTGTTGATCAAAATAGTACATATAGGAGCTACTGCTACTAGCTCGTGTACGGAACCCTAACATGACTGATACATGGCTTAAGGGACAAACTTCCCTCCTCCATGCTATTGCTTTTATCTATACATAAAAGAAGTTGATATATGCTGTGAAAACTGCATATCTGTAAAAAAAAAAAAAAAAAAAAAAAACTGCAGTTAAAATTTCACACCTTGTTCATCAGAATGCAAAGCAGACCAGTAGATCTGTGCCAAGATGGAGTGCACATCTGAGCAAAGACAGAGCTGCGAGGTTGATCACAGCTGGATATCATCTCTGATTCTATTTCACGGTTATACCTTTAAATAACAATATTCAGCAGGACTACTATATGTAAAGGCACAGGAGTCTATGTGTGTGATCCATAATGCATCACGGTGTCAAGGATAGAAATCTCAGACCTGCAGTGACAGGGCTTGAAATGTCTTTTCCCTGAACTGCAGATTTCTGTGATTGTTCATGTTTGAAGTGAATGTAAGAACCTTTGGACATAAAGCCTTGTAACATCTTCTCCACAAACAGCCTTTTTGACATTTCAAAGACTTTCTGTTTTAAGCCCTATAAAAACATTCAGCTCAATGTGGTCTTTTTTTTTTTTTTTTTTTTTTTTAATATAAACAAATTTTCTGCTTGTAAAATACTTAGAAAATACTATCAAAATATAGAGGGATACCAATGACAAACATATTAGCTTTTGGTCTGATGCATTTTTTTTCCATTAAGTCTCTGTAAGAAATATTAATCATCTAGTCAAGTTGGACTGATTAACTTTTTTTAAAATCATAGGGAAAAAAATTGATTGGCAACACATTAGAGTAAAGCTACAGAAGATGCATCTAGTAATCATTCACCAACAGTATTCATGCTAAATGTTATATAATGCATTTACCCCTTATTTACATTAATTAAGATACATTCATAAAATAAAGAGAATGAAGGAACAGTTAATTGATAGCTAACTAATAAGCATTTACAACTAAGGTTAAGTCATTAATCCATACATTGTTTAATAATTTAAAGCTACATTACTTGACTTACAGTTTACATATTAGATGATGCCTATTACTATACAAACTGATGCTAATTAATCTATCCCTACAGTAAAAAGGATGATATCTGCTCTTAAAAAAAGATAAACTGCAGCACGTGGGAGTTGGTGGTTAGTTTATAGGTTAGGTCAAACTCAGTCCAAAACATCCATGGAATCCTGGAATAAAATCATTGTTTTGACCAAAGACTTCTGGTGGCTTTTATAGAACATGACACATGTTTGTGTCTTTATATAGTATGTGAGTATGTAGCAGTATAGGTATGTTGAGGTGGGAAAAATACATCCTCTCCTGTGTCAAAGTGCACTATAGTCCTCTTTCTCCCATTCATACAAGTTAACAATCTATATTAGTTACCATTACCACCTAACTGAGAGCAAGTAGAACCACTCACTGATGGTTGTGTAAATTATGACACCAGTTATCACTGAGTCACCACCTCTGATCCTCTCATAAAACACTAAACTGATTAAAACAAACAATGAGCAAAGACCACAACTGTGTCTGGTTCAAATATAACACTATTCCTAAAATAATTAGTCATCGTTTCAAGGAATTTATGAACAATTACATTTTTCCTGATAGAATGTTATTTGTTTACTTAAAACACCTGCCTCCATCTAATAAAAAATGTGTGGATTCATGTTTTATACTATATATGTTATAATATTTTATAACTTCAAAAATTCTGTTTACCTTTGATGAGAGGATGCATGCTTTATAAATTTCAAGAACATCGCATGAATGTATTTTACACATATTACTTGTTTAGTAAACCTTTGCCGTTCATGATGCAAACTGAATTGACATTACTTTTTTATTTCTTTTTTATTTCTTTGGCAAACAGCTTTACAGCTTCTTAGATTGCTAACACTGCTTTGATAGATTCTGAAAAAAGCATTTCAGAGTTTTATATTTTATGTTCAGACGTTTGATGAGCACACGACCAGTAGAAAAACAACTACTGAAGTAAGAAAGTGTTTCCATCGAGAAAGAAGAAAAAAGAGCATACTGCCATCCTCCACCCAACCAAAACTGAAAAGTCAGAGCTCACTGCAGACAATCAAAAGTGATGTTACCATGGAAACAGGCAGCAGAGGCTCGCCAACAGGCAGGGTGGGGGTTTTGGGGTAGAGGGAGTTAAGAGGTGTGTGTGGGATTCAGAGGAGCTACTCTATAAGCGAGATTCACGGCTGACAGGCGAGAAAGACTGACAAAAGAGTCAGAGAGAAAAAAGCAAAATGGAATGAGAAAAGAGGGAGAGATACAGGGAGGGGAGGATAGCTTGAAGGAACTGTGTAACTGTTATTGTTGAAAAATAACAAGCTAACAGCTCTTCTTCACAATTTTTGGATGGAAAAGCACAAAACTGCATCAGCTAAAACTTGGGTCAGGTTTCATCAAACATACAACATCCAAAGCGTGGTTTGTAACATTTTCTGTCATTTTTCTCTGTCCAAATTAAATTTAGGATGGTGTAGGAGTGGAAAATAAACCTTCAATGTGCAGTCAACAATAACTGAGAGAAGGTGACACAACCATAATTTACAATCTGCACAAAACCAATGCTAGTAAGCTGCTTTATTAAAGGCTCTTCTTGTGCTCCATCATTAAATATACATTGCTTTACTATAGTTGAACTCACAACTCATTTACACATTTTACTTTCCTTCAAATGGACATGCTTACTAACAAAGATTTCATGGCATTACATGTTGTACATTTCTGTACATTTATCACCTATTGCACTATCTGTCCATCCTGGAAGAGGGATCCCTCCTCTGAAAAAGATATTATAGTATTTTCTCTCATTATTTTAGCCCATTCCAGCCCTTTTCCTCACCCTAACAAAGTTGTGTTATATTTGAGGTAAATAGATGTGATTTCTGTTGCACTGTGCCACCAAAAACTGATATTGTAGGGTTACCTTTTGCAAAATCTGATATTCAGACCAAGCATTGGTTTGTGATGATGTGGCAGAAACACCCCTGTTAAAGCTGCAGGGAATAAAATCAGAGAGAAAAAAAAAGGTGATGGAATAGAGCAGTACAGTTGTGTTTGACTGAATTCAAACAGCAATCAGTCATTTCAGCTTCATTATATTTTAACTCCTTACTTCCCTACCTGACCTGGCAAAATCTTTAGTCAGCCAGTTGAAATTTGGACCTAAATCCCAAATTCATTCCGGAAAAAGTAGAAGGGTTAGAAGTCTTATTTCCTGTCAGATCACTTGATTGCAGTGTTCTGAAACTGAATTCTACAATTTTTGCTCACTGATGCCAAAAACTATCAAGAACAGCAACTCTATGGGCTTATTTTTTCCCTTGCACAAAAAATGGTCTGAGGACATAAACTGTTATATACTGTGCAGATTGTAGACCCTACTGAGCAATTTCATGATCTCAGCATAATATTTCTTTGAAGAAAACTACTAATAGACCTTTCCTCAGTGGCACAGAGGTAGATGAGAAGGACGGTGTATATGTCTCATCTTTTCAGATTTTAGATATTCTTCATTGTAGTTATAAATGTTACCCCTAAACCTCTAATCTTAACATTGGGTCTATAACAGGTTTTTAATAAAGCTGTTTTAACAATCAACCATCTATTCCCTCAAAATAAGAAAAGTTCTAAGAATAATTCAAATAGTATAGCACTGATACACATGTACAAATTGATGAAGAGGTGATATGAAACTGAGATTAGTTGTATTTGCAGTTTGCAGAAATGTGGGATTTTGACCCATGAATATATAATTAAAGGTCATATTGCTACAGCTTAAGGTGTGGCGTTGAGACAAAAAAAAAAGATAAACTAAGCATGTTTCCATTCAGCTATCTTTAATTGCATTTAGAGTTTGCACTTTATAAACCCAATGCAGAACTGAAAAAATCTCAAAATATTTCATCAAGGCTTTTTATGTTATAGAGAAGTGGACAGGTTGGTCTATTGATATGCAATAAATGTGGGTAAGTACAATGGAAACAAAAAATAATCATGTGTATGCTTGTGGAGCAATAAGGAAGATTTAACATCCACTGAATTAATTCAACAACAATGAAATGCTAAAATGTATGAAGAGCTGCAGAAACAAATGTTAGACAGAGGCTTGGATAAGCTGTGAAAGAGTTTGAAACAATGTTAAATCATCTAGATCAGTGGTTCAGATCAGAGTAGTGAAGCTGTCAGTCAGCTTTAAGGTTTTACAGGAATATCTCCTCAATTCATCAAGCAACAGGTCAGACAGTATGTTACTATATGTTACTGTATACAGTATGTAATACTACATCTGTTGCACAAACTGCTAAACCAAAATAATAATAAGGATACTTAATCAGCTCACATATGCAACAAGAGTGGTTGGAAACAGATACCCACAGATATTAAAACTTGCCAAACATTTTAATGGAAACCTGGCTAATGATCAAGCTCTATTTAAAATGATTGAAAAAAATCCACAATGTGTCTTTACTGAGAATGGATTGTTAGACCAAAAAGTCAGAAACCACCAACAGACACAGAAACAGATACCAACAGAAGGCATTGGATTGGATAAAAGAGACAGTGGGACAAAAGAAAAAGACAAAGGTGGCTGGGGGGGGACGCAGTCAAGCAAACCATGAGCAAGCAAAAAAAGGCAAGAGGTCATCTCAGGTCACCAGGCACAGCGATTAGAGAGAGACACAGCCAAGAGAGGAAGGAGATGAAGAAAAGATGTGGAGGAGAGCAGGGTAGGGACGAGGGTGGTCAGGAGGGTCAGGAGTGAGGGAGGGTCCATGAGGCCCCTTGTGGTTGCAGAGTCACAGTCTCCAATGATCACTTTTGTGACTATGCAACTGGGCTTATATTACTAGCTGCAACATCACAAAAATGACACTGGAAACCGCTAGTTAGCTGGTAAAACGGGGTGGGAAGTGGGGTTAAGGGCAGAGAGAATATAGAGGCAATGCTTCAGCTCAGTCAGTCAGCTGTGTTTTGCAAAAGAAAAAAAAAGAAAAGAAAAAGAAAAAAGGCATAAACGAGGGAGGAGGATATTTCAGCTGGTGGATTTATCTTCAAATCATCAAGATGAAAAAACAGGGAAAATGTGGCATTTTATTGTGAAGTACCATATCTGAGGTAATAAAAGTGAAAAATCGCTCCCTGTGTGTTCTCTTCATTGTGTTCTGACCCCACTGCCCTGTGAGTAAAGGCAATATTTCCTAACTGATGGTGGGTGGTGACGCCCACCAGACTCTTTTATAATAGCTGTGACCACAAACTCTCACTTTTGATATCTCACCTAATTGATGTGCGCCAGCAGCACAGCTACATCGGCCAGTAAATAAAAGCAAGCCAGACTCTTTTGGTCCACAATATCCACAGAGAATCAAAGAGAAGGGGGGTGGGGGGGGCTCCCACCTAATAGTCAGTACAGTATATCAGTTTAAAAGAGGTTGAAGGAGGTAGGGAGAGGAGGGATAAAGGCATCAGAGATGAAGAATCATTCTGGCAAAGTTCCTTGAGTGCATCCAGAATTACACTGTTATGGAATGGAAAATGACCAGGATGTTTGAGGATATACACATATTTTTCTGCACCCATCTCAGGGTCACAACTCCTGCAGAAGAAGGTTGAAATGTTTGCTGTTATTAAAGCATGAAGTGAGCCACAAAAGCCCCTCACAACCTTTGTGGTTTAAGAGAGTTCAAATCAATCCAGAATCTCCTACTTGAACTCCTTCAGTTGCTCTTTGACAACAACTGTAGAAACTGTGTAATACCTGTCCCGAAGCTCTGCCCATATGAAGTTTTAGCCACTTTGTGAGTCAGTCAAAACAATCCATTTTGCATTTGACCAGCTGTATTTCTATTGACTGGCTTGGAGCCAGTAAACTAGAATATTTTCATAGTGTCCCTATAGGTTATGCATGGTTTTACTCAACAGAGTATTTTGTTATCTGTTTCTGTGCATTGTTTTTTAATGGACAAGCTTGAAGAGTAATTTGTCTCCTCATCAGCCCACACATGTGGCTACGATCAGACATATTTTAGTGTTTTATGGGAATGCACTTCTTGCCTCTCCTACTGTTTCAGTCAGTCAGTTTTCTCAACACAGCATTTAAATCTACTTGTTGGTAGGGAGTGAACACAAGAACAAGAGCCATTACCGGGTATCTGATTAGGACTTATTACAATTCATCATGGAAGATAAGTCAGAGGATAGGGCTGCAATGTTTCTTAATGAGAACTTTTTTGTCAAACATCTTTATGAAACCACTCTTTCTGTAATATTACAAGATACTATTATTACAAGATAGATGTTTATTTCTATGTACAACACCTTTATGTTCAATCAACCAAAGATAAACTAAATGGCTCTAAGAAATAGGCTGGAGAGACTTTTCTTGGAGACATCTTAGGCCTTCAAGAAAAGTCTTCTTAAGTTTTGCTGTGATTAGAAATGACACCTTTAAATTGTATTTTGTTTTCAAAAAGTGCTTTACAAGGTGATAGAGGTCTGAGACATCGGTGCTTTTTCTATCAGTACTTTAATATACTTCAAAACAAACTAAGTCATCCTTCACTTCTCAGGAAGGTCTGGTGAGGTAGTTATCCAAGAAAGTTAAGTGTTTGCAGGGGAGATCATGGGGTTGCAACTATAGTGGTGAATGCAGTCCTTACATGGGTGGATGAGTTCTATGGACCACCTTACGTAAGCATCACCCCATCTTTATGAAACAGCTGAACCACAGAGATGAGACAAACTAAGAGCCACAACAAAACGTTTGTGTTTCTGAAAGCAGGTCCCTACCTGCGGAAGTCAAGGAGTGTCCGGCTTGTCTCTGGGACATTCTGGTTGAGCCAGGTCAGGAAGTGAAACTGTGTGACAGTCCGCGTCTCATTGGTCTGCATATTCTTCAGGTAAAAGCTACGAACCAGGAAGTCATCACACCAGATGTGTTCAGATACCAGGTTGACCTGCAACAGTGCAAAAATGGAAAATCACAGTTCAGTCATGAAATCAATGTGATAACTAGAGGCTCGCCCAAATCCCAATCAGGCAAGCTGAAGAACCTCTTCACTGACAAAAGAAAAGAAGGTTCTTATGGATTATAATTTCTATTAATTATAAACAACTGTATACTTAATTTGGTCAAGTGTTTATCATGTTGTTACTTCTTAGGGTGCAGGAAGCTGGGTATCTTACCAATTCAGTCATTTTGTTTACTGTTATAATTGCTGATCTATGAATTTTATCACATAAAGTTGATTTACTACACAGGTACCTTTTTTTTGCCAGATTAACTTTCTTGTATTTTTTTGCGTGTTGTCACTCATAGAGGTACTTCTACAGTACATGTGTCTCTCTATGTTTTCCTTATTATTGACATTCTGGTGACCTGTAACCTTCTTTATTTCAAAATGCAATGGCCTGGTTAAGCAGGAGACTGTTTCTAGTATTTATTCAAACCTTCTGCTATCCATGTGGTAACTTACAGTTTGTTCACTTAATTCACCCTTTTTTCAGTCTTTATTTTTCCATCACATGTAGCAAACTAGTGAAAGTATTTTAAAGGCAACATTACAGTTTCTTAACCATATGAGCCTGGTTACATTACACTGACTTAAATGTTGAACTTAGCCAACATGCCAACTAGTTGTATTATTTTCTAAACTGTCCGACTGATTATTTAGCAAGCGTTTACTAAAGGTCACTATGACATCAGTTTGTGATCAGGGTAATTTAATCAAATCACCATTACATAGACTAACTGCCAATTGCACAAGTACCTCTGTCATGCACTGCCGTCAATGGTGTTAGTTTTGTCATATTTGTCTTGTCATGTGTTCTCCTTTCCTGTTTTATTTTGGAAAAGGTTTCCTTTTGTGCGTGTGGATTGTCTGTCTTGTCTGTGTCTCCCCTGATTCCTTGAGTGTCAGCATCTGGTGAGAATTATTCCCACTCCCTTCTCCTCTTGTTTGTTGCCCGTGCGTCTTCCATGTCATGTCATGATAACAACATATTACCTGTGCTCCTCTCGTGTTGGTTTCCTTGATTCATGTGAGTGATTTAGTCAGATTTCTGATTTATTTGTCAGATTTCTGATTTATTGTTTTTCTCCTTTCTTCCAGTCTTTTACCACAGCCATCAAGATATTTTTGTTTGTTATATGCCTCATTAAGACAGGACATTTTTGTTAGTTATTATTCCACATTTTTATGAAGATATTTTTGTTTTATTTTTTTTCAGTGCCACAGTCGGTGATGTTTTGTTGCAACTAGAGTGAATACATACTCTTTTAAGCACTCGCTTCCTGTCCGTCTCATGCATTTGGGTCCAAACTGTGTGCCATCCCTCTGTGATGCATGTGACCCTGTCAGTGGAATCAGTGGACTCGTAGATATGAGGCACAACATTGCAATTTGGGATGTTTCAACAATAACAACCTCAATTATGAGTTACTTATTTAGCTGTTGTCATCTATAAAACTCTAGAAAGGACAGAAGCTCAAATGATGATAAACACCATTTTTCCATCATGGATTGGACATTTTACCTCATAAATGTGGTACAAGTTGGATCCCTCATCAGGCCAGTAATGGTAGCACTGCTTCACCCCATTCTCGACCAGAGGAGTCAACATAACAATGACCACACAGCCATTCTCCCAAACCATCTGCAAACAAAGCACACACAAAGTTAGATTACTACATTTATGTGGAGAAGGCAGGTACCTGTGTTTCTTACGATGGCTTCATCTAAAACGGAACCTGACTGGCATTGTAAACTCTGATTTCCAAAGAGTAAAAAGGTCTGAAGTGTTGGTGTCTTGGGTTTATTTTAGCTTTAGAGTAACCTGTTTAATTACATCGTGGATGTTGAGAGGTTAAAGACTATCCACCAAATGTGTCCTATACCCAGAGCACAGATTTGAAAGAATACTCCATTTCCTGACAGTTCTTTCAAACCAGACCTTGGCCTATTTTGTCATTCTGAAGTTTTCCAAATGAGCAGTCCCTTAAGACCAGGAGTCACTCTGTGAAAAGCTTGAGTTGGAACAAGATCTCATATGAAACTGTCAACAGTTCCCAAAAATCTGCTAACAGGAACTTTGACATGTCCTCACCCATTTGCTTGGAAGTTGATCGATAATTAGTTGAAATTTTGCCTTGATATGACTGTTTGGAGGATAGGATTAGGGTGAGAGTCTTATAAATCACTTAATCTTATTTTGAAACACTAAACAACGTGTTCACTGTGTTACAAAGTTTGCAAAGAAACTACCAGGCACTCAAGGGACGCGGCATGAAAAGTAATCACAGCCAAGGCTGTTCCCTCCCTCTGCTGGGTCACTGTACAGCAAGGCTTAGCCTGAGATCATATTTTTCCTGCTGGCAGTCATATTCTCATAGCCGGAGGGTGGGCCCACTCTAGAGATCCATTTGCCTCAGATCAGACATAACAGTCAGCCATTAATGGAAACCATAAAACAATAGTGCTCCCACATCATCACATTAGATAATCAAGATGGCTGCACCTGGCTGTCAAGAGCACTGCCACACCTTGATGGAGATTTAACTGATGTTAATTGCAGGGTGTTTTGAATTACTGTGCTTCTCTATACCCCCGCCCCCCCAGTCCCTAGAGCTTCACTGATTGGTCTTGTGAATCTTAAGATGTGACGGTGCACTTTTTTGAGAAATGGTGTTAATTCCCTTTAGCTGACATTGTGAGAGTTCTGCTGCTGCTTAGAGAGCAAGTTCCCTCTGTTAAAACTGGGTATTCATTAAAATGTTAATTTTATCTAAAGCCTTATTTATGCTGATGA
This sequence comes from Ostorhinchus cyanosoma, assembly GCA_029814465.1. Lineage (NCBI taxonomy): Eukaryota > Metazoa > Chordata > Actinopteri > Kurtiformes > Apogonidae > Ostorhinchus > Ostorhinchus cyanosoma. Next base: position 24,107,648 of record JAPTYQ010000010.1, read on the forward strand.
AGTGAACTACATACCCTGCTCTTTTCAGGAAAGCACATAGTTTAATGGTTTTACTTGTTGAAACTGAACACTGTGGGTTACATACCTTGAAACAGATCACTTCAGGTGAATGGACACCTCAATGTAATAAAAAAAAAAAAATAAAATTCTCAAACTGGATCTGAAGCCACCATCCCCCACCATCTTTCTAAATGAGACCACCAATTTGAGAAACACTAAAGAGGATGCCCACTTTAAACAACATTTGGCAGGCGCATAAATGTGTAAATGAAAAATGAGTTAAAGAGTGAATTCTTCAGACAACTCAGTGCAACAACTTTGAAGTCCATCCATCCATCCACCCATCCATCCATCCATCCATCCATCCATCCATCCATCCATCCATCCATCCATCCATCCAT
>JAPTYQ010000010.1:24178651-24192328 GCA_029814465.1 Ostorhinchus cyanosoma
ATCTGTAATATATCGGATCGTAGATGCTGTATCGAGATGCGTATCGTATCGGCCTTACAACTAAGATTCCCAACCCTTGTAGCCATAGTTTTGTATGTGGTTTTACTGCTGTGTATATATTGTGTTTTCTCATGATTCGTTGTATTGATTCTGATATTTCCTGGATGTTTGGTACGGCGTTTATGTCTTTGCTTTTATTTGTGCAAGCTTTAGGGATGGGAAGATTATCCGATAGGTATCGATATGATGACACGCGCGTACACGATCCAAGTGCACTGGTAGAGAAGCTGTGAGTGAATGAAAAGTTTGGAATGATATCGCCATGCATCGGTTACTGAATGTTTGTATCGATAACATTTGTTCCGTTCATTAGAACATAGTTTTACGTGCATTTAAAAGTGTTTCTCTTTCTTTGGGTAAAGTTTTTCTTTTCTACAGACCCTCATTAACGTGCGCCGCAGATTAGCGGATGTGTACACTGCACAGAACAGTATGAGCTCTGTGGATGCACTGAGGCACGAGCGCTGCAGATGAATACTGTAAAGTGTGTGTGAATCTGACAGACAGAAGGAAGGAGACGATGTGGTCAGCTGGACTGAATACTGCTGTACATACCGGAGATACTTCCTTAAACAGTCACATACATATCAAACAGCGCATCCCAGAATACCTTGCGTAGGTGTCAGAACCTTTTTCTGTTTTACCTTCATTATAAATACATTACGTTACAAATTGATTCATGGGGGAGCAAGAACTTGAGTGTGAGAAACATGTTGAGAAATGACTTTGGAAACAAAGTCCTAACTTTTTCACTGACTATATGTGAGACACATGTTTGGAAATTGCACAAAAGACACTTTGTGCAAAGTCATGGACTTAATTGATAAATAAGTGATCCAGCTCATTGAATTTCACTCATATATATATATATATATATTTATTTATTTATTTATTTATTACCCGAATTAATGTGTTGAATCAGAATGTGCTTAATCGCTCTGTATAGAGTTTTGGGTGTGAATTGTATGGTATCGCATCGTGCGGTGTCACACACGTATCTTAAATATATTGGATCGCAGATGCTGTATCGAGATATGTATTGTATCATCCTTTACAAATAAGATTCCCAACCCTAGCGTGCTTTGTTTTCCTTTCTTTTTATTTCCTTTCTTTTCTTTTAACTTGTTCTTTGTCTTTGTTTATTGCCCATTTTGGATACTGGCAGTGTGTGAATGTGTGTTGAATGTGTTTTTCCTCCTTCTGTCTGTCCTCTTCTTCTGTGATGATGCTGGCCCATTCATTTAATGTTCTGACTACTGATAGCTTGTGTGCTGTGGGATGCTCTGAAGTCCAAAGGAGGTACCAGTCTCTGTGTGTGGGTTTTCTGTAAAGTGTGATTTTGATGCTGCTGTCATTTCTGTGGTTGATTTTGATGTCCAGAAAAGCTATTGTCTTGTTGGTACACTTTCGATTTGAATTTGAATTATGTGGATTTTGCAACGACCTGTGTGGTATGTATGTGACGGTTTGTGTTTTTTGATGGTCCTGTCATTTCAGTGGCGTTGCTGTACAATGTGTAGTGTGACGTCAATGGGGGGTTTTGTGGATAGAGATACTACATCATGTGAAATAAGGATTTCAACTGCTTCAACTATCATGTTTTTTAGTTCCTGTGCTGCTCATTTTGAGTTTTTACAGTGGTGATCTGTTGTATGGAGGATGGGTTTTAATATTTTGACCAGGGCTTTTGAGAGGTTGTATGTGACTGATCTGATGCTGTCTACTATGAGGCAGAGAGGGGTGTCCTTCTACTTATAATTAGCCATATCAGACCACTGCAGGAGAAACAATCATATCATGGATTAGGAAAGTGCAAGGATTATGGGATTGGAGAGCAACAAGTACAAACATTGGATCTTGGAAGCTATTGAGATCCGGAAACGGGCCAGTGGTACCATCAACAGGGACAAGGGGGTGTAACATACTCTCGCACATCTGAGACTACCTTTTCCAGGACACCATCACACCGTAGGGGGCGTGGCCATCCCAGTGGATTTGACAAGTTCACTGGGACAGCCACGCCTCGGGACAAAAACAGCTGAGAAACACACCAACAACGTGTCAGGAGACACCTCTAAAGAAGGCTGCAGCAAAAGCCAAAACATGTTAGATAATAAAACATCTCTCTACTATGATTTTGTCTGAACAAAAGAAAATAACCCCTGTACCATTAAGAGCCTAATTTACTGGAGGTTTGTGTGTGTAAACATGTGCACAAACTTTACTGCACACGCAAAAACATGTTGAGGCTTATCTACTAACAGGACGAACCGAGGATTGCATCTCTAATGGGCAAAATCGCTCATGCAACCCATTTAGCATGTTTGCCATGATGAATATGCAAAATGGGTGTTTCTGCCAGAAGGAGCAAAATTAGCCTCCATGCTATTACAGCAGCATTGTATGGGTTTTTGTGCATTTGTGTAGTTTACAGTGTATTACCATTGATATTCTCCTCAGATAAGCTTGTTAAGAATCTTTGAATCTTCCAATCATATCTAAGATTCTGGAGAAAATAGAAGCTAATCAGTTATGTGACTTCTTTCAAGCCAAAAGTCTATTTGAGAACTTCCAGTCAGGTTTTAGGGAACATCATAGTACAGAAACAGCACTGGTCAAAGTCACCAATGACCTTCCAACTGCTTCAGACAAGGGGTTTTACTGGTTTTACCAGTTTTACCTTAGCGGGGCTTTTGATGCTGTAGACCATCGCTTCTCAAACTAAGGTACGCGTACCGGATGAAATGCTCTAAGGGGTACGTGATGTTAAAAAGTTTGGGAAGCACTGCTGTAGACCATCACATCCTTCTACAACAATTGTAACAATCAATGGGCATTAAAGGAACAGCATTCATGTGGTTTAAATCCTATCTAACAATCATTTTCAGTTTGTTAATATTAATAATGAATCCTCTCAGAGCACTACAGTTAGTTATAGAGTCCCTCAAGGCTCAGTCCTTAGACCAATACTGTTTATCTTAAACATGCTTCCTTTAAGACACTTAATAAGGAAACAATCCATCAACTTTCATTGCTTCGCTGATGAGACCCAATTACATTTATCTGTTAAACCTGATGAAGCTAATCAGCTAACTAAATAACAGGAGTGCATTAAAGATATTAAAGATTGGATGACCAAAAACTCTCTGCTGTTAAACTCAGATGAAACTGAAGACATTGTGCTCAGTCCAAAAACTGTTAGGGATGCAGTGTTCAGTGAAGTAGTCACCATGGATGGTGTTACCCTGGATCCTAAAACCACTGTGAGAAATCTAGGTGTTATTTTTGATCATTTAACTCACACATAAAACAGATTTCAAGAACCATCTTTTTCCATCTGTGTAATGTTGCTAAAATCAGACATATTCTGTGGTGAGAAATTTGTACATGCCGGACATCCAGACCAGATTACAGTAATTCACTCCTCTCAGTCTGTCCCAAAAAGTCCTTAAGACTCTTCAGTTAATCCAGAATGCTGCTGCCTGGGTACTGACTAGAACCAGTATCAGTATCTATTTCTCCTGTGTTGGCTTCTCTGTACTGGCTTCCTGTAAAAGCAAGGATTGACTTTAAAATAGTCCTCCTCACTTACAAAGCCATTCATGGCCAGGCACCTACTTATCGGAAAGAGCTTTTAGTTTAATATAACCCATCTATGCTCTCAACATGCATGCTTACTGATGGTCCCTAGAATGTGTAAAAGTAGGACAGGCACTAGAGCGTTCAGCTATCAAGCTCCACGATTGTGGAACCAGCCTCAGTTCAGGAGGCAGACACCCTCTCAGTGTTTCAGAGTAGGCTAAAAACTTTGCTTTTTGATGAATCCTATAGTTAGGGTGGCTCAGGCTGCTCTTAGTGATGCTGCTATAGGCTTAGACTGCTGGGAGACACTGAGCTCCTCTCTGCTCTGCCTCTTCTCTCACTCCCTCTCTCCTATCCTTCCTCTTTTATTTATGCCCCAGCTAGTATGTCACTGACTTGACTTTTTCCCCAGAGTCTCTGTGCTTTATCGCCTCACAGGTTTTCCCTGGATCTTCTCTGGGCCTGCTGCTGTGCTCCTGCTTCTCCTCTACCTTCATCGTTGTCATTCACTTGTCCATGTGGCTGTGGCGGTGTTTGTTATGTTTGCTGTACATCATCTGCATCCATGTGCCCCCCCCCCCCCCCACACACACACACCCTCTTTCTCTGTTTTTCTCCTTTACCCTCTCTCTTTTATCCCAACTGGACGTTTTTCCTCACCACTGTCAACAGTCACAAGTGTTTGCTCCTGGAGGATTCTGTTGGGTTTCTGTAAATTAGTTTGGTTTTGACCGGCTCTATTTGGAAAGTGTCATGAGATAACTTCTGTGATGACTTGGCACTATATAAATAAAATTTGATTTGATTTAAGAAAGAGCAGTATTAGCATGCAACATGCTTCAAAGCTGAGAAAAGGCTGTTGATCGAGGTGAATGCTATGCTTGTCGCCTTGCCTCTCGCTCACATTCAGTCACCCATACATCTGCCTGCTGGCTGCCACTCTGTTTATGTGGTAGTGCTCTGCATAGGGCAGCACATTTCTATGAGCAAACATTAGATGCTTATTAGGACGTATGTGTTTGATTCAGTATGTGAATGTTTTCGGTTTCAGCAAGATACATTTAGGACTTGACATGATCACTGTGAAAGCCAAAATTTAGATCTAATCATACCCAAACAAAAAAGTTAAAAGAAATATCGGTCTAACTTTGATGATGGTCCTGATTAGAACACAGAAAATACAGGGTGATAGGCAGGTGTGTAAAGAAATTTATTTGTAGTAACCCATTTCATTTTCAACATGTGGAACTACCTTCCAAAATGATCCCCTTCCATGATTTTCTAAATGTGCCTCTCTTTCATTCTTTCACTTTGTATTAGTGCTTGTATAAAATTATGGCTTGTTTTTCAAATTTTCATGTCATCAAAAATACGCTGAAAGGTTAACTTCCTTGATTATCGCCGATGAGAAATTCAGTCTGCGTTTTACCCATTCTAATGCAAAACCTAGCATTAGCATCAACAAAAGCATATTGCATACATTATGAGCAGGAAGCTACCATTGAAGGCACTCAAGGACTGCTGCGGCTACAAATGTGGCTTACCACCACCAAAGTGTGAATGTGTGAGCAAATGAATAATGGATCCAATGTACTGTACATGCTTTGAGTAAGCGTAGAAAAATGATATATAAATCTAATGCATTATTATCCTACAAATTTGTTTGTTCCGTAGGGTGATTATTTCTTTCAAGGTTTTTCATGAATTTTGTGCCATCTGACCTGAAAATTACAAACTCGGTGTGTTATTGTTCCATCCATTTAGACTGAATAAGTCTTGATGAAAAAATGTGCAATAATTCAACATAAAAACATGAAACATAATCACCCTCAAATGTATTAAAATAAATATAAGGAGTAGAAAGTATAGATACCTGTGTTAAATTATACTGTTTAATGTAAAAGGAGATTATCATAAAAATAAAGATAAAAGTTTCCAGAAAATATACATAAAAACTCTACCTAAGCACACTTAACAGTATTTGTTCTGTATACTTAGTTATTTTCTTCTGTAAAAAAAGGTGGATGTTAAAAGTAGTACTTATTCTCAGCTCTGTAAATTCAGACACTCGGGCCTTCATAACTGAGCTAACCTTCATTAACTGACTGATTATCATCTGAATGTCACCTTCCTGTTTGGGCTCATACTTAACTACGAGCTTCCTGCAATAACCTGTGCTTATACGCAGCAGCTGAGCCCACAGCAGCATTATTGCCTCATATACAAGCTTGAGCAATGCCATTTGCTAGACTTGGCAAGACTGCAAACAGCCAGCCATGGAATATTAAATACACATGACCCAGAGAGCACATATTACAAAATGGCAGCGACCCTGCCTGAGGGGAGTGTTGTTTCTGCGGTGAACAGGTTTCTCTGCAGGACTGTTTAGTCTCCATTCATCAAAGTCATTTCTTGTTTTCTTAAACACCAGGAAATCAGGGGCAAGGTCACAATTTTCACAACAGGAGAACGGGGGAAAAGAGCAAGAATATATATATATAAAAAAAAAACTTTACATAATTATTCATCATTAGCTGCACCCCATCGGCCCAGGCCCATGTCATTGTCATGACAACGACCCCCTGGGCCCAAATCCCTTCCTTCTGCACCTTCCTCTACATCCCACCAACTCCTCAAATGCGTAAAATCCAGCGAGACAGCCTGCTGACTGAACATATCCATCAGGCATTTTTGTGTTGAGCAGAAACACTGCTTCAAACCTACCCATCCTCCTTGTCTGGCGCCAAATAATTCCAAATCTGGTATAACTGCACTCCTCACTCACTCTGAAACCCAGCAAGTCACTCTAAATGATCAATGCCTGTAAAAAGAATCTACAGAAATGAAAAATAAACATGGTATTGACAGAAAAAAAGGCAGGCTGACAAACAAATTGTAAGGGATAGTTTCACATACATCTATACCTTGTTCATTTTTAGAGAGACAAGTATGCAGTAGGGGTTGATAGTGGATTTTTAAAGGCTACTATAATAAGCACTAGCAGGAGGGAAGTGCTGACAGCTAATTAATCAAGCTGTTAAAATGCTGCATCTACCTCAAATAATGATGATGAAGAAACTGGGTAACTCATAGTAAGCAAATAAGTGCTAAGTACTAAAAAAATAAATGAATAAAAAATATTTATGTAAGATATTTGACAAATCTTTAAGTGCTTCACAAAAATCTAAACAGCATAAATTCAATTAAACAACCTGAAAACAACCACATATAGATACCTATACATATCCCACCTTTATTAAAAGTTTTTTTAACAAAAGCAACTTGCTGTTTTTTCAAGGTAGCCACTGAGTCAGAACAACATAAAAACAGAGGGAGTGCATTCCATTATCTGGGAGCTGGTGCTTGGAAGGAACAATCCCCGGTGACTTAAAATGAGTACGGGGTATCACAAGTGATCTCTAACTCTAAGACTTGATGTTATAAGCAGAGAAGTATGGCTCTAAAACACCAATGATTTATTTTGAACCTTGACCCTGCAAAGTCCTGCAAAATCTAAAATTCCAAATTAAGCAATAACCCATGAAGATACAATAAAACTGGAGTTATGAATAAACTGTTGAACTGAACAGAAATCTAACATTAAAAAAAGTAGGTTATTATTTCTTATCTATTATTTCTCCCTCAAATGCAGTATTGCCAGATTAGAGGCTTAAAAAACTTCATTGTTTAATCAGCAAAACTGATTAATCAGAGGCAAAACCAAATTGGCCTCTATTATTAATCTCTATTGTATAGAACAAAGCATTTGTACCATAAGCTAATATGAAATGTCGCAATCTTGCTTTTCCAATATACAAAACTCAACAACATGCATTCAATTTGAACATAATAATAATAATAATAATAATAAATAATAATAATAATAATAATAATAATAATAATAATAATAATAATAATAATTATTATTATTGTTATTATTATTATTATTATTACTGTTGGTCATTTTTTGAAAAACCAAATTTGTTGATTTGCCAGGGTTAGCATTTTGAGCTACTTATTTCTAATGCTTGCTCTGAAATAAACAAGAAGAGAATAATCAAGTAAATGTGCACACATATATTGCCCCAAAAAGTCAAAACTTACTTTCCTTTGGTAGACATTCAGGTTTGGCTTCACAATTGTATTTTATTCAATAATAAAATCCTGAGGAATAGAATTTCCCTAGTAATTGTGACCATCGTCTAGTGCACATTCACGAATAGAACATCCAATGAGAACAAATAGAATACTAGAATACTAGAACTGCAAGCAGTTATGAACGGGTTCCAAGCCTCCCAGCCCACTCGGCCCTCAGGCCCCACAGAGCCCGAGGGACGACAGACTCAGGCTCGGCCTCCCAATTATAATGGTTTTCAGTTGTAGAAAACCCAGCTCTATCCGGGGAATACACGATGTAAAGTGTATAAATGTGTCATTTAAAATGTGGAAGTTAGAGGCAAAAATGGGTACGCATCCGTGATAGCACCACCTAGTGGAATACAGCCACAACTTTTCGTATGGTAGATCGGTGTCCTGTTCTATACAGTCCCTTTAAATTTCACAGCCCTCAGCATAAGGGTTCAGCTGATCAACTATCATGTGGCTGGATATATCCCTATATATACCCCTATTGGTTGACAAATTTGGCAAAGAGCCTCTGGCTGGCCTCCCAAATAAATGCATTGAGTTTGATGTTGATAACATTTACTTTGACGAAGATACACAACAATATACATTTTTTAGCTACTAGGTAATACTGTTTCTTTACAACTAGCACAGTTTTTAGAGCAGCAAACTTCTTTTCATAATTTTAGATCAAATTATGTATGTGTGATGTGTAAAGGTTGATGCCAATGGAGCTTAATCCCTAGTTGGAGTTTGAAAAAGTATGTTATCGATATGTCGTGACTTAGAATGAAAAATATGTTGTGGAAGTGGGCAGGGTCAATGTCACAAGACCCATCTCTATCCAAGGAATATAAAGATCTAAATGAATGAAATGAATGTGTCATTTAAAATGTGGATTTTAAATGCAAAATGTGTATGCATCTGTTATAACACCCCTTATTGGCTGATTTCCACCAGATTTGGTAGAGAGCCTCTGGTTGACCTCTGAAATAAGTGAATTGAGTTTGATCTTGATAGCATTTACTTTGACAAAGTTACGCAACAATATGTATTTTTTAGCTAGCAAAAAATGTTTGCTTATAAATAGTGCATTTTTTACAGCAGCGAACTTCTTTTGATAACTATAGATCACAAGCCTCTGTAAATTGCATGTGCGATGTTCCATGCTAATGGAACTTAAATCCTAGTAGGAGTTTGAAAATGTATGTTTTCAAAATGTAGTGACTTGCTGGGAAAAAACTCATAGCAGAAATGTGCGTGGCTGAGCTCAGATGACACAGCATGAATTAGGGAATTTGAGGACATGAGGTTTTAGATGGTGCGACATACAGTGTGAGAGTTATAGACCAAAATGCATTGTCCTTGGTTATAGCACCCCCTGTTGGCAGATATATATACAATTTTGCATTGGAGTTACGTGCAGGGACCTGGACCTACCCTCCAAATTGCACCACCCTACCATGCATAGGGTGGTGCATGTTTAGCCTGTAGCAACAGTTTTATCTACAGAAGAATACAAATAATAAAGCAAATAATAATAAAAATCTGACTAAAAAACAATTGGGTTCCACAGTACCAGCACGGGTATGCTTGCATTACGCGTCCCACAATCCCCGCGGACTTGGCCCCCTAATTAAAGCTGCAAGCAGCATTGAAAGGCCCATGTCCAATACAAATACGTATGTCTATCATTCTGCCAGTGGCGCTATGGCACCAAATGTCAATCTCTCCCATTGAGTGGGTGTATGCCTGGGAGTTTGACAACTGAGTCAAATTTGAGGGAAATCATTTTGTCTATCCAAAGTGATGCAATTTTTATAAAGGTAATTTTGTAGGGGGTGCTATAGCACCAAATTTCAATCTGTCCCATTGAAATGATGTAAGCCTGGGAGATTGACAACTGATTCAAATTTGAGCCAAATCAGTGTTCGTATGTCTGAAGTGATGCAATTTTCACAAATGTAAATTTGTCGGGCAATAGTGCGAAATTTCAATTTCTTCTGATAAATAGGTGTAGGCCCAGGAGATAGACAACTGATTCAAATTTGAGCTACATTGGTGTTCATATGCCCGAACTGAAGCAATTTTTGTGATGGTAAATTTTCCAAAAAACCCCCAAAAAACTCTGCAAACTTTTCGACCTCATCGTACAAAAACCTTGACACCTATCCCAAAACTGTGAATAATTTTGATGCCTCATTTGTCTAGTGTGGGCCCTTTTCCTTCTACACAAGTATAGAATGCTTCTGTGCACAGCTAGCTCTGTGGCATCGGTAATAAGTTTTATTTGGAGCATTGTTTCAGTCCAAACAATGGGCTTCATAAGGTAAGATTGAAATGGTTATGTATAGAGTTTAATGTTCATGCCGAGGCCTGGATACTAAACTGCCCTTCAGGAACAAGACAATTCTAAAAGTAGAATACTGTGAATGTAGAAGGTTGAAGCAGCTGGCACTGAACTGCTAATGCAGACTGATTAACATGTTGAATGACTGAAAGAATTTATCGAAATGCTTGAATACTTTATGGAAAGGCTAGTGCAAATATATATTGGGACACGTCTTAGTACACCAGTCCACAGAGTAACATGCCAGAGTAAAAGACACAAAGAAGCAGCAGTTGGGTGTCCAGTTGTTTCACTTTCGTTTCAACGGCACTTACTGAACTATGCTACAAATGGACTTTATGAAATTTTCTTGTCTTATTTCAAACATCACCCTGCAAATTGCTGTCTTGAAAAAAAAATGCAGAGTTGTAAAGGAGATCTGCTCTTTAGCTTCAAATCAATGCAGCCTTGGCCAGAATTATGCTTTTACGATAGTAGGTGCTAGTGCTCATGGGAAGCGGAGTCTTTATCCCTTGAGAACACCACCAAATCCGGCTGAGGGTGTCGCTGCAATCCACTTTAAACTAATTATTTGTACAGGACCTTTAAGATGCTTTACTAATTCCCCTATGTCTCACACTGTTGTTCATCTCATTTTCCTTTTCTGTACCTTTGGAAACTTTTATTAGAGGGGGCAGGATGTTTGTTGCCTCCCCCCCAGAATCGGGCACAGATGAGGCCCTGGTGTTTGCTGTGCCACTAGATTCACAAGCGTTGCAAAGTAGCGTATCAAATACGTGACACCCCTGCAAATGAATTGCATGCTGTGTGAACAAATGTTTTAGTATATTGGAGGTATTTCCCCCTTTTGAAGACATGGGAGCTTTGCAAGTCTTACAAGTGGCCTTGGTGTCATCTTTTCCTGTGACATATATCCATACTTTGGAGCATTTCTGCCTTGACGCCATGTTGGCTACATTCTAAACCCAAAAAATCCAGTGTGCATGTGATGTCATCACGCACGTGCAACAAAGGCGGAATCGATAAGCAGAATCATTAAGCAGGCCAGCAAACGATTCCAAAGAATTGAGCTACTGAGAAAGAAAGAAAGAAAGAAAGAAAGAAAGAAAGAAAGAAAGAAAGAAAGAAAGAAAGAAAGAAAGAAAGAAAGAAGTGCCGTTTTAGTCACTTACGTCACTATAATGGGACATTGACCGGCAGAGTTCAACCGATTCTTGATTCCCATCCGTAGAAGAGTGTATGTTCAAACACAACACACAGGGGAAAATTATGAACATCCTCATACTACAGAATTTTTTTATCTGCAACACATACTTGGCAATGTTGAAATATATTTTGTTACACAGATATTGCATCATAAAGAATGACTGTGACTCAAAAAAGTGTGTGCGCTCCACAGAATAGTGTGGCAATAAGTAAGATCAAACAACAGGTAGAATAATGATGTTAACACTAGCGAATCCCCACTGCATCTGTTTGTGTGATAAGAGAAGTGACAAGTACGGGCCATTACTTTCGTGAAATCTGCCAAAATTGGCTCCACTATGGTCACAACATTTGATGTATGAGGCCTTAATTTGTTAGGGATGTTTTCAGATTTTTAGAGTTACAGAGGGATCTTTGTAATCCTGCCCACTGTGAGTGCCTTAGACTGAAATAAAATCAATTGGGATAAACAGAGACAAAACAAACACTCCAATTTGTCTTTTCAAGTAGACGACGGGAGGAGAGGACCATGAAAATGCTCATTGTTAATACAACACTGTGTTTTTAGCCTTAAAGTTGCAGTGCATGATGGTTTTCTAGCATCATTGAATTTCTTTCAGCATATTGAAATTCCTGTGAGGAGGCAAAATGTCTAACTCAGGTGGACTTGGTTTTCAAACTTTCAAATCTGCTCTGTTTGTCTGTCCGTCCGTCTGTCTGACGTTTAATCATGGGTGTTTTCATACAGGTATGTGGCTAAACATGTGATTGACAGCTGTAATGTCTAATCAAATACATTACTATTGCTGTACTCCAACATGGAAGCTTGTCAAAGTACATTCTCTTTTCCACAGTAGCAGTGCAAAACAGTGTCACGTTCATCTGTCTTTACATTAAATGTTTTGATTCGGACACAAAGTTAAGAGCTGCAGAAGTAAGGTATGAATCTTGAAATTCTAGCATCCTTCCATGGTTTGACATGCTTACTGGTTTAGAAAGAAGTTAACTATTTGCAAAGTAGTAAGTAAGATGTGAAATTTAAAGGTGCTTTTTGCATGATCTTGAAAAAGTCTTGTTTTTATACATATGCCTGATCGTAGTCCCGTATTTAAAATGAGATTATCAGCACCATAATAGCTTATTTCCAAATGCTATTTCCAGCTTCCCTGGTCAGATCAGAGGAGACTGGACTGATTTATGGCAGACTTACGTCACTATAATGGCACACCGACCGGCAGAGTTCAGTGAAAAGAAAACTGAACAAGTGATCTGTTGAAGATCTGTCCTTTTCCCAAAAGAAAGGGATTTCTTGGATTTATTTTGTTGTAATGGTGAACACTGGAAGTGGAGCTGGACTGGCAGAAAGAAAAAGAAAACTAAATGGTAGAGCGGTAGATCATGGACTAAAACACTGGTAAACCTCTGCATTGTACGAATAAAGAGAATTAAGGGTATTAAAAGGAATAAAAACAGAGCTGGAGTTGGCCCTCTTCCTTCTGCACAGGTATAGAATGCTTCTTTTCTTTACAATGGAACATTGTATTTGACTATAGTAGGTGTTGGTAGCTCAGTCAAACACTTTATAAATGCTTCTGTGGCATCAGTAATCTGTTTCCTTTGAAGCCTTGTTTCAGTCCAAACTAAGGGCTTTATAAGGTGAAACTGTAATGGTTCTGTATGGAGTTAAATGTTCTAGCCCGAGCCTGGCTACTAAACTGCCCTTCAGGAACAAGAAGTAGAAATAGAACACTGTGAATGCAGAAGGCAGAAGCAGCTAGCGCTGAACTGCTAAAGCAGAATGACTGAAGGAATTTCTGAAAATGCTTGAATACTTTGTGGAAAAGCTAGTGCAAATGTATATTATTGGAACATGTTTTATAGCACTGGTCTGTGAATAACACTCTGGATCTCTGGAGTAAAGGAGACATAGAAGCAGTAGTCGGACATCCAAATTAGGGTTCACTTTCATTTTCACTGACTTTATGAAGTTTGCTTTTTGTCCCGTTTCACACGTCACTTTGCACCCTGGAAGTTGCTGTCACGAAAAAAGAAGTGCAGAGTTGTACAGAAGAGCTGCTCCTCATTCATTAGCTTCAGAGCAAAGGTAGGGTGACCAACTGTCCTGTTTTCCCCGAACATGTCCGTATTTCACGTCCTGTCCGGGATGTCCTGGTTTCTTTTTAGAAAATGAGGAAATGTCTACGTTTTTAAAATTACCTTTCATTCAGTTTCAGAGATTTTGTTATGTGCAATTTCTAATAACAATTCTCACATTTCAACACACCCAAAGACATATCTTTGCACAAGTTTCCCCAAGAAAGTACAACAAATCGTTCTTGGAATAAGTTTGTGGC
>JAPTYQ010000010.1:24226786-24247566 GCA_029814465.1 Ostorhinchus cyanosoma
CCCGAGTCCGGATCGAGTCCGCAGTCACGTGATCGGCGCCGATTTCCGATCACGCGATCGGATCGGGACAACCCTAATTCCAACATTAAAAAATTATAATTTCCATTACCTCCTGGCGTTCCTGTCTAATACACATTGTGTGTTAGATAGGGTAGAGTAAGAGATTAACTCACAATGTAATAAAATAACAGGTGGGTTTTATCCATCTAGTTGGCTACTGTTCTACAAATATTGACCTGATTCTTTAACATCATCATGGTTTCAAAGTTTGATATTAAAAGTAGTTTACAATCCCTTGAATGATCAACACAGCTTCTTGCTTGCTGCCATGAGTGGGAGAGAGATATAAAAATGTCATTGGGGTCATCAGGTGGGCACCCTTCATCCTCAGTGTTTCATTGATTTAGACCCACAACACCTCCAAAGGACTCAATGGCAACACCTAGTGTCCCATACGTGCCCCCCTCTGTTTTTCCACTCAACAAGATGACTATCTTGCAGCCCAGTTGGAATCTTTCCTCTTGATACACAGCCAGTTTCTGCTTTGCTTCGCAGCCTCTGACAGTGACTTGACTGCTTGTCGGAACGCCTGTCATTTCACCCGCAGTCACTTTGGGAGCCTGGTTGTGGATTTAGTACTGAACCCTCTGCACCCAACTTCTACAGCGAACACCTTGGTACACCAGTTGTGCTGTTCTGCCTTGGCTGTTTTTTCAGTGTACTTCGGGTATTTTCTGCTCATATGCCTCATCAATAGCAGCTTCCCATGCTACCGTAAGTTCCATGATATACAGGAGTTTCTGAGAAGTTGACCACAGGATAAGATCTGGCCTGAGGCTAGTTGTTACTATTTCTGTTAGGAAGATACATTTGTGGTCAATGTTGACCTACATTTGCCAATCACGGGCCAGGTCAAGGAGGGTCATAATTCTTCTTGCCAATGTTGTGACAGACATTGACCAGCTGTCACAAAAGTGGTTGTGCTTGGAAGTATTTGCATCAGAGGGGGGAGGGCATTGGTGGTGGCTCTAGATTTATCCTTCTTCCAACACACCTGATTCAAATGATAAGCACATCATCAAGCTCTGCAGAAGCCTGATAACGACCATCAGCCAGGTGTGCTGGAAGACGGAAACATCTAAAACATGCAGGAAACTAAATCTCGAGGACCAGCGTTGGTGACCCATGTTCTAGGGTGATCACCAGCTGCTGCAAGACCTGGTTCTGCCTCTAGGTGTAACAGCCGTGGGACAGGCTGACTTCACAACCAATAAGGATGTGCCTCAGTGTTTCAGGTGTTTGGCATAGCGCACATGTGGGATCCTCTCCTTTCTACTGGTGTAGGTTTTTGGGAGTTGGAAAAACATCATAGGTGGCTCTGATGATGAAGTGAGTCTGCTTCCTTCCATTTCCCAAAGATCTCTCCAAGTGAACTTTCGATGTTCCAGGTTTTCCCAATTTGTCCACATCCCGGTTTAGATTGTGAGAGTGCCTTTTTGCATATCTCTGCCTCTTCTTGGTGCCATACCTCCTCAACCACCAGTTTTCTTCTTTCAGTGGATGTACCGAAACCTTGCTCTTCCCTGTAGAATGTGTCCTACAATGTCTCCATGCCTGAGAGCAGATATTGTTTACTGCACGGCCTCTGTTGGAGTCCATTTCCTCCCAGTTACCAGTCTGGGAGCAACTGCTTGTATTGCTGCATCATGAGACTCAGATAGGGTCATGTCCAGCCTCATTTTGGTGCATTTCTTCAGTATCAGTGGAGACATGCAGTTCCATAACACCATACCCATGCAAGCCGATAGTAATGAGGCATCGTGGGATCCCAAGCCATTTTTTAAAGGGGTCATATTTTGTCAAACTCACTTTTATCAGTCTTTGGTACATTTATTTGTGTATTTGGGGACCCTAATAGTTCAAAAAGTTTGAATTTGAACCCGCTGCAAAGCTATCTTTATATTAATTTTGGCAAAAGTCGAGGAAATTACTATGACCCATTTTAATTTCCGCTTGATTTTTAACGTCTATAACTAGTTATGTCATTTTCACATAGAAGGTCAAGACTTCTCAGAGTACACCATAACCATTTGCCAGCCGCAGTGGTTATAGTTCATAATGAAAATATATCCAAACTTCGAGCTGATTACCTTAAATGTTCAGCTTTCCTCTGATGATGAATATGCGCCTGGATTTGCTAGGTTCAAGCTTCATGTGAACCCAGGTTATGTTTCCATGAAGCTTCCCCAGCAGTCATTTGGGATGGTGGAGGTCAGCGTGGTCAGGTTGTCCATGTAGGTATGAATAGGTGGTAATCACTGTCCATCCTGCAGCAGTTCTCCTCCTACAACCCACTTGGAAGCTCTGGATGATCACTTCCATCGCCATGGTGAAGGCCAGTGGGGGGATGGTACACCCTACCAACATATTTATTTCTGTCTTTCGTACCTTTATGTTTATTAAATGTGTACATTTATCTCTGCATCATACTTAGGGGGCTGTCCCCAGGCCATGGCTTATGCCTGAAGGGTTGCTGGTTTAATTCCCTTGACTGGCGGAGAATTGTTGGCTGATGGCCCCCTGAGCAAGGGACTTGACCCTTCCCATTTGCTCCCCGGGCACCTGACATGGCAAGCCCACTACACGTGTGTGATACATGATCTAGTGATGGCTTAAAGCAGGGGTCACCAACCTTTTATCTTCTTTGAGCTACTCTTACGTAATGAAGTTGCTGGAGAGCTACTCCAATTTAGCAACATTTATTTACATAGCTAATTTTCATACATACACATATTTTGTATAATACATTTGTAACATTGTGTTCTTCATTTATAACCTTATTTATTTATATTTCTTTGTTTTAATATTTACAATACTTAAAAAGTGCTATGAAACTATTATTTTACCTTTATTAAGAAAATCAAGAGTAAAAAAAAAAATACAAGCAATTGCATGCTGTATTCCTAGATATTTTAATACTGTCAAAAAATATAAAATGGAAAAATCCTGCACATTTCTTATAGAATTATAAAAAAATAAATAATACACACCTTTTAGTACCTCAAACTTGTGAAGAGGAACATTGTCACTCGTACAATAAAACTTCAAAAGCATGTGCTGTCTTTTTGAAGGATTTGACCTTTTCTAAATGCACATATGTTGTCAGAACATATTAATTAAAAACAGAACAACTTTGTACACATATATCCAGCATCCCTGTATCGCTTCTACAGAATCACCACACATTGGAATAAAATGCAGTCATAGCCTCTTTAATTCTAACTCCATCAGTGGCTGTTTGTGCTGGTCCAGAAGGAGAACCACTTTAATGATGCCTCGTTGGAGGCACTGGCCTTCGTCAGTTTAGTGAACATGGACTGTTGATTTTGGAGTTTAGTTTTCACCTCTTTTACATTCTCTTTACAGAGGCTGACTCCAACTGGAATATCTCCAGAAAAGTTGCTGTGAACTTTGGTGAAATTCCACTTCACATTGCATCTTTTACCAACTGCCAGGCTCACACCACAGATCAGACACACACACTTGTCTTTCACGTTTGTCAAACAGAAGTCCATGACTCATTGTTCGTGAAAATAACTGCCTACTTGGCCAACATCGTTGCAACACTAAACCCACTACCTGCCTGACATCTGCCTCATCGTCTCCCCCTGGGCCCCGCCCCTCTCCAATGACAGAAAGCAAACCAGAGCTAGAGTTAGATTGACAGCTAGTTGACCGTTTCATTTAGGGAGGGGGGTAGGTCACTTGTAATTTTAATTGGGTGGAAATTAAGACCTGCTCAACCAAATGACGAATCATAGCACTGAGACCGACCTCACCAAAATAATTAGTGACCTCAGGCTGAACTCTGATGCCAATAAGGTCTCAGTCCTGGTCCTCCTTGACCTAAGAGCTGCATTTGACACAATTGATCACGACATCCTGATCAATCGGCTAGAAAGGCTCGTAGGTCTCTCTGACAGTGTCCTACAATGTTTCAAGACATATATCAAGGGAAGACAGTACTACGTTAGCCTTGGAGATCACATGTCAAACAAACATGATACGTGCTATGAGGTTCCACAAGGGAGCTGCCTGGGTCCGCTACTATTCTCCTTATACATGCTACCGCTTGGAGATATTTTCAGGAAATATAATGTTAGGGTTAGGGGGTTACGGTTAGGGTTAGGGTTAGGCTAACCCTAACATCTCCGCTGAGCCTAATGATGTAACAGCCATCCATTACATTACAAACTGCCTCACAGCAATAAATCAATGGATGAGCAGGAACTTTCTGAAATTAAATGAGGACAAAACAGACATTCTACTTGTTGGCCCAAAAGCAAAAAGAGAAATGCTGATGAATAGGATGGGCAAACTCACCCCCAGGATCAAACCAGAAGTGACAAGTCTGGGAGTCATTCTAAACTCAGACTTAAACTTTAATTCCCACATAAAGAAAGTCACCAAAACATCATTATTTCACCTTAGAAACATAGCCAAAGTACTGCCAGTTATAAATCGAAAGGATGCTGAAAAACTGGTCCATGCTTTTATCTCCAGTAGACTGGACTACTGTAATGCACTCTTTACAGGCCTCCCAAAAAGCACCACAGACAGACTTCAGCTGATTCAAAACTCTGCAGCTAGGTTACTAACCAAAACCAAGAAGAGAGAGCACATTACTCCAGTGTTGGTTTCTCTGCATTGGCTACTGGTAAGCTACAGAATTGATTTTAAAATACTACTCCTCACTTATAATGCCTTAAATGGAACAGGACCGAGTTACATTGCAAACTCACTGGTCAATTATGTACAAACTAGAACACTAAGGTCATCCAATGCCGGGTTACTAGTGACTCCCAGAAATATTACAAAGAAAATTGGGGATGCAGTCTTTGTTAACTATGCACCAAAGTTATGGAATACAATTCCAAAAGACATTAGGGGAGCCACTTCACTGAGTGTTTTTAAAACCAAATTAAAAACATTTTTATTTTCATCAGCCTTTGAAAGGAGATAAAACTGGGTCACAATTCCGAACCATGAATGCGCGCTGGTTGTTTTTTATTTTTCTATTTTATTTTATTTTATTTCTTTTTGTTTTTATTATTTGATTCTATTTGATTCTATTTCATTGAAATGTTATAATTTGTGTGTAATCAAATCTTAATGTATTTCTTATTTATTTTCTGTATAATCAATTTATGCTAAATTCATTTTCTGTATAATCAGTTTATGCAAATTTAATTTTATTTATTATTATAATTTTATAACTTTGTGTAATAAAATTTTAATGCATTTCTTCTTTCACCTCTGTCTTGAAATTGTATTTTAATTCTTAATCAATGTGAAGCACTTTGGGCTACGATTTTTTGTATGAAAGGTGCTATATAAATAAAGTTTATTATTATTATTATATTACTAACTTTGTGTTATTATATTATTGACACTTGGCAAGCCACTGGTAGATCACGAGCAATGTGTTGGAGACACCTGGACTTGTTCCATTTGTAGAACAGGCCTGCGGACGACTCACATGGACCCTTTTCGTGTGTGGCTTATGTTTAAGTGTGTCACAAACTACTACTGACAAAATGAAGATTCTATTCTATTCTATTCTATTCTATTCTATTCTATTCTATTCTATTCTATTCTATTCTATTCTATTCATGGTCTGATACCTCTCGATGAAAAAAGAACCAATGATCTGGACAGGTAGTTTATTACCACCCACCCGCTTCATACAACAAAGTGACGGTCGACAATAGAAAAATCCAAAAGGTTGTCATGACAGTTTGTTTCATCCATTCTGAGTGGACAAAATAAGAGGCAATAATGTGTCATAAGAAAGAAACAAGAGGTAGTCCATTCTGAACTAGTGTAGAAACATGGTGCCACATGGTAGACTCTGCAGAAGAGATTCTATAAGTAAAAACATCCTAAACTAACAAATACATTCTTATTTTCAGCCATAAAATACTGCAGCCATACACAGGTGCTGCCCAATTCATGTTCAATTATGTGTTAGTGTATACAGTAGTGGAAAAAAGATTTCAGATACTCTTAAAGTTTTAAATAATCTCAAATATAAAATATTTGTGGGAAAAATATTTTTTTTTGTTTCAAATGGTGTGGCAGCATCAGACAATAACAAACAAATGCAGGTGATTCATTATGCAATAATGCAGTAATCCATTTCCTTCATCTGCTGTTTATTTGACTGTTGTTTGTGTACATCCAATTAACTCTGTAAAGCTCTGTGAGATAACCTTGTTGTGAAGCATGTGTAAAGAACGGAACGATGCACATAAAGAGTTCAATGACAAAAGTGATTCTTAATACGATATCACAAATGCATGGGGTGTCCAAAAACTTTTTTCCACCAGTGTGTGTGTGTGTGTGTGTGTGTGTGTGTGTGTGTGTGTGTGTGTGAGTGTGTATAGGGTCTTTTCTTGTAGTGATCTGCTGTTTTTATGCGGTAAATTATCACTTTCAGTAATAGCTTATGATTTTTATTTCACTTTAAACTATATTCTTGAGTGTGTGCCTATGGTATAACTGCAACAGATTTGGTCTAGACTGGATATAAAACACTATTACAATTAAAAATTAATATCCCATGCACTTTTTTTAGCAATGAAAGAAAAGACTCAACAAGCCTCTTTATTTATATTTTAGTGTGGGGGAAGGATTGAGGCACAAAATGGATTTTTCCATCTGCTGTTCTCATGCTTTAAATACTCATGTATACCTATTTAAGCATGTTTGTGTGTTTTCATCACTGCGAGCCTCCTGGCATTGCAGCCAAGGCCAAAGTTCTCCACAACCTACAAGTGGAGGCTCTCATGGGTGATTTGTGATATTCCACTTAGAGGAAATATCCAAATGCTAGTGGAGAAAACCTTGAGTTTTAAATCATTTCCCCACCCACTCGCTTCGCCTGTACAACAATCTGTTTATATGAACATTAATGCTCAAGGTTGTTCAGTTTGTTCACGTTTTCACAGTTTTAACAAGATATGCATCATCCAATAGCCACAAAAAATTTTTTTTGCTTTTGTCTTGAAGATATGTTGAAAATAACAAAACCACAAATTTCTGCTCATTTTGTTAACATTATTTCCTCCACAAGCCTAAATACAAGAATGTACTATTGATTTGGCTGTGTTAACATCAGGCTGAACAGCATTCTATGAGGAAAACATAGTATATACAGATCAAAAGTATTTCAGTGTTTCTGAAAAAAACAACCTTGACAAAATGCCTAGGGTACATTCAAGATGGACTCACTTCACTTAGTCTGCTATGGTCAAAAGGTAAGGCTAGAAACATATAAGAACAAATAGCTGTGTTCAATTATGTTCTGCATACACATACCTATACACTGCCATATTATGCCAGGCTGTAGTACACAAGTTTATCATCATTACATCATCATAAAATATCTCATCTTTTTATATTGCTTCCTTGAATTACAAAACACAATTCAACATCAAATACTGGATTATATTTTACTGATAAGTTGTCACATACTCAAATTTGGTTATGAACCCTTTGTACCATTTTCAACCCAAAACCCAAAGTCTAACTCTAACCCAAGATAGGGTCATTTTAGGCTGGGCAATATTGTTACATAGTAAAAAGTCTTCGAAGAAGGTGGACCTACACACAGGAGATTACAGTTAGCTTTTTCTCTTTTGATTTGAACCTGTTATGGTCTGGCTCCTGTTTATCCTTTGTTCCCCTATAACTCTCCCAATGTCTCCACCTGGTGGCATTGGGAGGTTTTTTGTGTACCTTCCTCTGTAGCTGGGCTGTACACACCTGTTGGTGATTTCATACCTGCTGACGATCTGCAATCATGTGCAGCATGCATAAAAGTCCCCTGCAGACTGAGGCAGATCGCCAGATGATTCTTCAACCTCCAGAGGAAACAACCTTCTGAAGAAGCACACTGCTCGGATCACGCTATCGACCACGCCACGCCACTGTCCAGCTCTGACCATGCCACCGACCACGCCACGCCACAGTCTAGCTCTGACCACGCCATCGACCACACCACAGTCCTGCTCTGACCACTCCATCGACCATGCCACGCCTCAGTCCTACTCTGACCACGCCACAGCTAAGCTAATTTCCACTCATGCCAATCCACTGCTAACCTCTGTCTCCATCCATTGTCCTCCTCTGTCCCAGCTTCATCCATACCATCGCCACCATTCTGTTGCCACTTGCTCTAGCGACTATCCAGAGACTAAAGCCCACCGGATCACAAAGGACTACAACACAGCTTCACCCTTTCCCCCTCCACTTCCACTTCCATTTCCCTATTGAGGTATTCAATAAACCCTATTTTTGTTCTGTCAATAACCCTCTGTGCTGTACTTTGGGTCCTAAAACCCCCCATCCTCCACAGAATCATCTGGCTAAAATATGGACCCAAAGGACCCGGGTTCCATTGCCCACGCTCTGGGAGCCCAGGGCAGGGCAATTGGAAAACATGAACAGGATCTTCAAGTCACTTGCAGTTCAGGTGACGCAGCTGGGCTCACAGGTGGCCCAAGTCTCCAACCGTCTACAGAACCTGCCTTCACTGCCGCCTGCTCCGGTATCAGCCCCTGACTCACTTACAGTGGCAGCAGGTATGGGCTCTTTAGCTAAGGAACCCCATATCCCAACCCCCCAGCCCTACTCAGGAAGACTGGGTTCATGTAAAGATTTTTTACTAAAATGTAGCCTGATTTTTGAACTGCAATCCTCAACTTACTCCACTGATCATTGCCACATCACTTTTATTTTTAGTCTACTGACAGGCAGGGCATTGCAGTGGGCTACTGCACTGTGGAATAGCAACTCACCCATCTGTCATGACTACAGTCTCTTCACTTCAGAGATGAAGAGGGTCTTCGACCATCCGTTGCAGAGTAAGGAGGCAGGACAACGCCTCCTCTCCCTGAGGCAAGGTAGTCAATCTGTTGTTGAATATGCTCTCGAGTTCCATACCACCGCAGCAGAGAGTGGCTGGGACTCAGTGGCACTACAGGGTGCATTCTTCAATGGTCTGAATGAGCAATTAAAAGATGAGTTGGCTCAGCAAGATGACGCCGCTGATTTTCAATCTTTGGTGTCCCTTGAGAGAACGACGCCGTCATTGCCACGTAAAACCACTCCAACTTCCGCTGAAGTCAATTAACTCACCAGTTTCTCCTCAACCCATCAGGTTCCTTCGGGGAAGTTCCCCTGAACCACTGGAACCCATGCAGATTGCTGACCTAAAATTGGACCCTTCAGAGCATGCCCACCGTCTTCAGAAATCACTCTGCTTTTACTGTGGAGGAGATGACCATCTTCAGAAGAACTGCACCCTGAAGTCAAAAGAATAGACTCACCAGGAGGGAGTACTAGTGAGTCATGCTATGTCCCTTAACAACAATCCTGCAAGCTCTTTTTTTTCTTTGTCTCTCTCTCTTGAGGGCAGGACACTCCTCTCTTAGTTGACTCGGGGGCTGATGATAATTTTATCGACGAGGAACTAGTCAAAAAAGAGTGGATTTCTGTTGAACCCATTGTTCCTCCCAAATCAGTCAGAGCAGTGGATGGGAGGCTTATTGGCAAGGTAACACATTGCACTATCCCGTTAACATTGACTTTTTCTGGAAACCATAATGAAAGGATCAAATTGTTTGTCTTGTCATCGCCTTTGGCCCCAGTGGTCCTAGGCATTCCATGGTTAGAGATCCACAACCTCACAATAGATTGGAAGACTCATTCCATAAGTAATTGGAGTGTACATTACCATGCCAATTGCTTACGTTCTGCTCCCACAGTTAGTCATCATTCGGCTCCTCCTCCAACTCCTCCCGACCTTTCCTTGGTACCTAAGGAATATCATGACCTTGCTGAAGTTTTTTCGAAGGATAAGGCTCAACTCCTCTCTCCACATCGACCCTATGACTGTGGAATTGATCTCCTCCCTGACGCCCCCCTTCCTTCAGGCCGTTTATATAACCTATCCCGCCCTGAGCGGGAGGCTATGAAAGATTACATCAATTACTCCCTTGCTTCAGGCCTTATCCGTCCTTCTTCTTCCCCCGTGGGAGCAGGTTTCTTTTTTGTTGAGAAAAAAAACACAACGTGTCAACATGTGTTGATTACAGGCGTCTAAACAAGATCACAGTTAAGAACAAATACCCCCTTCCATTGATGGATTCTGCTTTTTCCCCTCTCCACAATGCCACCATCTTCACCAAATTGGATTTGCGCAATGCTTATCATTTGGTGAGGATCAGGGAAGGCGATGAATGGAAGACTGCCTTTAACATCCCACTGGGGCATTTCGAGTATCTCGTCATGCCATTTGGATTAACAAACGCCCCTGCCATGTTCCAAGCACTGGTAAACAACGTTCTGAAAGACTTGCTCAACAAGTTTGTTTTTGTGTACTTGGACGATATTTTGATCTTTTCCCGGACCTTTACAGAACATGTCCAGCAGGTTCGTCTGGTGCTCTGTCGTCTACTGGAAAACAGGCTGTTTGTGAAGGCTGAGAAATGCCACTTCCATTCCCCCACAGTTGGTTTCTTGGGCTTTATCATTGACAGAGGCAGTTTAAAGCCAGACCCTTCTAACATCAAAGCAGTAGTTGATTGGCCAATCTCAACATCTAGAAAGCAACTCCAGTGTTTCCTTGGCTTTGCTAATTTCTACAGACGATTCATCAAGAACTATAGTCGAGTGGCTTTACCACTCACCAAACTCACCTCACCGTCTTTGGTCTTCAAATGGACCCCTGAGGCCCAAGGAGCATTTGACCACCTCAAACACCTGTTCACCTCTGCCCCAGTTTTGCATCACCCAGACCCATCGCAGCCATTCGTTGTGGAGGTTGATGCTTCCGACTCTGGGGTGGGAGCCGTCCTTTCACAACACAACCCTTCTACAAAGATTCTTCACCCCTGTGCTTTTTTTTCCAGACATCTCTCAGAGGCAGAAAGGAACTATGATGTTGGTAAACGGGAACTCCTTGCTGTGGTTCTCGCTCTCCAGGAGTGGCGTCACTGGTTGGAGAGGACTCAACACCCATTTGTGATCTGGACTGACCACAAGAACCTAGCTTACCGAAGTACCACCCGACGCCTGAATTCACACCAAGCTAGATGGGCTCTGTTCCTAGGCCGGTTTGACTTCACCCTTACTTACCGTCCCGGAAGCAAGAATGGTAAACCCGATGCTTTGTCTAGGGTGGCTGTTCCTTGTGCCCGGGAGCCCGTACCTGAGAGTGTTGTCTCCCCGGACTGTATTGTGGCAGCAGTCCACTGGGAGATTGAAGACATTGTTAGACAGGCTCTGCATTCTGAACAGTCACCTGCAGGGGTCCCGCCCCACTGCCTGTATGTCCCACCAAATGTCCACACTCAGGTCCTCCAGTGGGGTCATGACTCTAAGTTATCCTGCCATCCTGGTGTTCAAAGGATGCTTGCCTTCCTCAAGCAAAAGTTCTGGTGGCCCAGCATCGCTGCTGACATTAGGGACTTTGTCGCAGCCTGCGATGTCTGTGTGCGCAATAAGGCCTCGCACAAACGGCTGGCAGGGCTGCTGCAACCTCTACCCATTCCCTCTCGCCCATGGTCGCACATTGCAGTTGACTTTGTCACTAGCTTACCGCCTTCAAATGACAATACAGTTATCCTAACCGTGGTGGATCAGTTTTCAAAGGCTGTGCATTTTATCCCTTTACAGAAGCTCCCCTCTGCACAAGAGACTGCAGACGTCCTTGTCAACCAGATGTTTCGTCTCCATGGAATTCCCTGTGATGTGGTTTCTGACTGTGGTCCCCAGTTCTCGTCCCAGGTCTGGCGCTCTTTCTGTCAGGCTCTCGGAGTCTCTGCCAGCCTTACCTCTGGCTATCATCCCCAATCTAACGGGCAGACAGAATGAGCCAACCAGGACCTGGAGGCTGCGTTGCGCTGCATCACATCCCGTCACCCTGCGTCCTGGAGCATGCAGCTCCTCTAGGTGGAATATGCCCATAGCTCCATGACCACGACAGCCACGGGTATGCCTCCCTTTATGTGTTGCCTGGGTTATCAACCTCCCCTGTTCCCCGACCAGGAAAGAGACGTTGCAGTTCCATCTGTTCAAGCCAATCTGCGCTTCTGCAGGGCTATTTGGAAGACTGCGCAGGCTGCCCTCCTTCAGACTACTGCTCACACCAAAAAGGCAGCTGATAGGCACCAGAACCCTGCACCACTTTACCTACCAGGACAGAAGCTGTGGCTTTCTTCTTGTGATCTCCCTCTACAGGTTGAGAGCCGGAAGTTGGCACCGCGGTTCATCAGACCCTATGAGATAGAGAAGGTGGTCAACCCAGCGGCGGTGCACCTCAAACTGCCCCCGGCTCTCAAGGTACACCGTGTTTTTCATGTGTCTTTGCTCAAGCCTTTTCAGGAAAGCCCAATGAACCTTCCAGCCGAGCCCCCCCCCCCCGGGTGATTGGGGGTCACCCTGCATTCACTGTGAGCCGCATCCTGGATGTTTGCCGACGTGGGGCTACCAATTCCTGGTGGACTGGGAGGGCTATGGGCCTGAGGAACGCTCTTGGATCTCCCGTTCCTTCATCCTGGACCTGGCAATCCTCAGGGATTTCTATCGGGCTAAGCCAGGTAGGTCTCCTGGAGGCGTCCATTAGAGGGGGGGGTACTGTTATGGTCTGGCTCCTGTTTATCCTTTGTTCCCCTATAACTCTCCCTATGTCTCCACCTGGTGGCATTTGGAGGTTTTTTGTGTGCCTTCCTCTGTAGCTGGGCTGTACACACCTGTTAGTGATTTCACACCTGCTGGCGATCTGCAATCATATGCAACATGCATAAAAGTCCCCTGCAGACTGAGGTCTATGGGAAACTGTAAGTTATCTAAGTATAAATAATACAGACTGAAAGGGTAAATGAAATCAAATTCCTTGGACTAACTACAATATATTGCCAAAGTATTCGCTCACCCATCCAAATAATCAGAATCAGGTGTTCCAATCACTTCCATGGCCACAGGTGTATAAAATTAAGCACCTAGGCATGCAGACTGTTTTTACAAACATTTGTGAAAGAATGGGTCACTCTCAGGAGCTCAGTGAATTCCAGCGTGGATCTGTGATAGGATCCATTCGTGAAATTTCCTCACTCCTTAATATTCCACAGGCAACTGTCAGCTGTATTATAAGAAAATGGAAGTGTTTGGGAATGACAGCAACTCAGCCACAAAGTGGTAGGCCATGTAAACTGATGGAGTGGGGTCAGTGGATGCTGAGGTGCATAATGCGGAGAGGTCGCCAACTTTCTGCAGAGTCAATCACTACAGATCTACAAACTTCATATGGCCTTTAGATTAGCTCAAGAACAATGCGCAGAGAGCTTCATGGAATGGGTTTCCATGGCCGAGCAGCTGCATCCAAGCCACACATCACCAAGTGTAATGCAAAGCGTCAGATGCAGTGGTGTAAAGCAGGCCGCCACTGGACTCTAGAGCAGTGGAGGCACCTTCTCTGGCGTGACGAATTGCGCTTCTCTGTCTGGCAATCTGATGGATGGGTCTGGGTTTGGTGGTTGCCAGGAGAATGATACTTGTCGGACTGCATTGTGCAAGTGTAAAGTTTGGTGGAGGCAGGATTATGGTGTGGGGTTGTTTTTCAGGAGCTGGGCTTGGCCCCTTAGTTCCAGTCAAAGGAACTGTGAATGCTTCAGCATACCAAGACATTTTGGACAATTCCATGCACCCAACTTTGTGGGAACAGTTTGGAACTGGCCCCTTCCTCTTCCAAAATGACTGTGCACCAGTGCACAAAGTAAGGTCCATAAAGTCATGGATGACATAGTCTGGTGTGGATGAAATTGACTGGCCTTACAGACTGGAACTACATCTGTAAATGCATGTCCATCAGTCCTGGTGAATCTATAGTCTGTCGAATTTGACTGAATTTGGAGAACCACCCACTAGACCCATGAAGATCCACACCTTCTTCTTCGTCGTATGCACTGGATAGGCGTGGATGGCGTCGACTTTCCCCACTCGAGGCTTGACGACCCCCTGGCCAACGACATGGCCCCGATACTCCACCTGCTGCTGGGCAAAAGCACATTTAGCTGGGCTGATGGTGAAAACCCACTGTCTTAATCAGGTGGAGGACCCGCCACAGATGCGCAAGATGTTCTGTCCAGGTCTGACTATAGATGACGACATCGTCAAAGTATGCTGCTACAAACTGCTGGACGTTGTTCAGGACTTATTCCATGAGCTTCTGAAAGGTTGCAGGCACCCCCTGGAGACCAAATGGCATCACCCTGAACTCAAAGTTGCCATACGGTGTTCGGAAAGCTTTCAGTTCTTTGGTCTCAGATGCCAAGGCCAGCTGCCAGTATCCCTTGCCTCAAGTCCAATGTGGAGAAGTACTTCACCCACCCCACTCTCTCCAACAGTTCATCAATGCGGGGCATGGGATATGACTCAAACGTTGAAATTGCATTGAAGTACCGGAAGTCAATACAAAACCTCAATGATCCATCTTTCTTGGGCACCAACACTATGCGGCTGCACCACTGACTGGTGGATACCTCGATGATACCCAGCACCAACATCAGGTCAATCTCTTTCTTTAGCTTTGACACAAGACGCTCCAGGATCTTGTAGAACTTGCGACGAGGGGTGGCATCTGGTTTCAGGCGGACCTTGTGCTGGACCAGAGTTATGAAACCAGGCCTCTCCTGAAAAAAGTTCTGGATCCAACAATCTCTTTACCTCCCTCTGTTGGTCAGGCTGGAGATGTGATAGATCCACTGGACTGGTATCCACGCTGCGGGTGGGAAATGACTGTTCTCTCTCCATCCTCAGTGGCACAGATGAAAAACTGCTGCTGGACAGGTGGCAACTGCAGTGGTGGGTGGCATAACTGAGAAGACCCCTGAAACACTTTCAGCAGGTTGATGTGGAAACACTGATGTTTTTTCTGTTTCTCAGGCATAAAGAGCTTTCATGTGACCTTACTCAGCTGTTTGGTGATCTTGTATGGCCCCTGCCATCTGGTCAAAAGCTTACAGTCACTGGTAGGCAGCAACAGCAACACCTGTTGATCTGGATGAAAAGTTCTTTTCCTGGCTTTCCAGTCATGTGTGTGCAGACCACGTGTCTTAGTTTAGTTTTGAAAATTGTAAATAGATTATTGTACATAGAATACTGATTCTTTAATTTGTGAACTGACTAGTTTTTGTAGGGAAGGGAAGCCATTTTGTTTTCATTGTTTTCTCCTGTTTTTGGTTTAGAAGTTTAGTGATTGTTCTTTTGTTTATTTAGATAAGAAAGTTTTTTTGTTTAAGAGCCATTTTTGTTTGTTGTTTTGGCTACACCCTCCCTGATACCTTTTGTTATTAAAATGAATAATTGAATTGGATCTTTTAGTTGCGGTATTATTTGGAAGCTGGGAGAAGGAGGGGAGCCTTTTTATGCTACGCCCTGGTTCCCCTAGCCTGGGGTGTAACACTTAAAGCACAAAAATCCTTCACCTGTGTGTATCTGTTGCTTTCTGGCCATACGAATCTTCTAGAGATTCTTTTCAGAGTTTTTTGAAAAGCTAGGTGACCTGACTAAGGGTAGCATGTCCTTGCTCCATGACCCTGTGTGTGAAGCTCTGGGGCAAAGCTAAAGCCATAATGTCACCCTGACACTGGTAAAGAATGTTATTCTTAATCACATAGCTAACTTCAGCTGTGCAATCTGCTTTGCCCTGTCTATTACCTTCAACATTTGTCATTTTATCAAACCATAGTTTCATTGCAGGATCAGCTCTCTGGAGTACCGCTATATCTGAGGGGATATCTACATCTACTGGCTGGTCTGGCTGTGGGATCTCCTCCTGCTGCTACTTTCCCTTAGCTCTCGCCAAAACCTTTTCTCTCCTTCTTTGTGCTCTGGATTTTGGCTGTTTTACTGGACCACTCTCCAAGTCTGCATCATGAAAATGTAACTCTCCAAGTGTGTTATTTGCTGATTGAGCCCTAGTTATGACCATGTTGCAGGTTTTAACTTACATTTTGGGTTCTGACTGTTGCTGTTCCTTCTCTGACCGGATTGGTACCACAGTTTCCTCAGGCTGCTGGCCCTCACAGGAAAGTGATTTCACCCTAGCCTGGTGTATTAGGTCTAGCAGTGTGAGGACATCATTACCAAGGATGACTGGGTAAGGTAAACTGGGCACTAATACTACCGAAAGAAGATATGTTTGGCCACCCACAGTCAAATAAACGTCTGCAGTAGGGTATGCTCTATGATCCCCATGTAAACACCCAATGTTAGCAGTACTGTCACTCAATAGCCCTCTGGATACAATACCAGATAACACCACAGTCTGAAAGCTACCAGAATCTAATAAGACATCCTCTCGCTGACCATTGACCAATACTGGTGCTGTGTAAAGCTCTGCCCTTCCTGATGGTGGGTGGGTCTGGGAACTGTACAAAGCAATGATGGCTTAATTGGTCTAGTGGATAGACAAGTATATTGAGTGTGACGTAGTTCATTGCACTGGTAACAGTGTGTATCCTGCTTTGATGTGGAGTGTGGTTTCTTGTTGATATGTCTACTGCTGGTGAACTGTCTGCTACCTGACTGAAGTCTAAGCTACGGTTGACCACTCCTTTCACCTCTATTGGGCTTAGGGTGGAAGTTGTCCTGACTGATGGTGGGTCTCCGGCTCCCGGATCTGACTGACAGGAACACACTTCTAGTCGGGTGGCATCCTCAGGGTCTCTTTGGGTCTCTTTCCTGGATACACTATCCTCAAGAACTGCTCCAGGATCAAAAGTTCACAAATGTCTTTCACTGATGAGGTCTCTGGTCTCACCCACTTGCTGAACAGATCTTTCAGTCTGATGTAGAGCTCCCGTGGTGTCTCATCCTGATGGATGATGAGGGGCTGGAACCTCCTCCTGTAGGTGTCTGCTTTGATCTCATACTTGGCCAGGACTGCTTCTTTCACTTTGTTGTAATCTTCAGCGTCATCAACATCAATAAGCACAAAGGCACTTCGTGCTTTACCAGTGAGCAACGGTACCAACTGAATTGCTCACTCCTCTGTAGGCCAGCGACATAACAGTGGCCATTCTCTCAAATGTTGTCAAATCATGTTTAATGTCATCATCAGAAGACAGCGGTATCAACCGAGGCTCTCAGTGTGGTGCTCTAGGTGGTTGCCGTGGTGGTGGCTCCTCCTGCTGACTAGGGTAGGTGTCCGACATTTCCTGGTCGTCCCCCTCACTGTCCTTACCATGGTGTTCCCCTCTGGCCTGCATATCTTCCTTCAGCTCTTTTATCTGAGCTTGCACCTGAAGAAAGTGGTGCTGCATGTTCCACCATCTTTTGTCCTGCTGCGTTACCTCTTTCTCCATCTGTTGGTCGCTCACTGTCTGAGAAGGCACCAGAGACTTCGTCAGACTTGCTAACTCCTCCCACTTTTCTGGTTCGGATGCTGCCGCGGCCTCCTGCTGGGCTGCTGAGGTACTCAGTTCTGCCCCATCTGGTTCATCATGCTTCTTTTTGGCACCTCCTCTGGTCATTGCTGCTCTTTCAAGGGTATAGTCAGTCTTCTTCAAACTGTTTTTTCCGTCTGACACCACTTGTCAGGGCTCAAACGGTTGAGGCGTGTTTTCAAAAGAAGAGCTTGGACCCAAGTGTAGCCGTCAAGCAATTTTTAATTCTTTTCAGGATGCACAAATCATCACAATCCTCTCTATTACCTACAAAAATAAAATGAGCCCTAAATATACAAAAATATACTATACACGTGATTTGGATCAAACCATTTCACAGATAGACCACACTAAAATGCACACAGCTACCTATACATGCTTCCTATTCAAATAACACAAAATTATGACAGTGTCTATTTACAAATACTAACAAAACTTATACACACCACCATTTAAAAAATATATGCATAAATACACATATTTATTTTCCATCTACACCCGGAACACCCCTACACCAATTTCCCTGCGAGACGACACCCTCCCGGAACGTTTAAATAGTGAGTGAGCCCCCCGGGGGATCTTTTGGCCCGATGCACCACCGGAAGAGGACACACAGATACAGGTAAGTTATTATTCATTAGACCACATACAATTCTATTGACAGCTCATTTCCACCTTAACATTACCAAACATCTATGTATATCACTCAAATGTGTGTCTGTTTCCAACAGACAAACCTGCAACGGCTGTGCCCCAGCCTCCTCTCACTGGACAGACTCACCGGCACATTACAACAACAATCAATAAACATTTAAAACTAATCAATCTGTGTTTCTTCCAGTATGTTTTACGGCTATTAATTGTCAATTCACAATATATAAATGAGTAATCCTAACGTAAAGGCAGCCCGTTGTTATATGCACTATATTTGTATTTTAGTATTTTTATCTAAGTTATAACAAGGGCAGAAAACCAAAATGAAAAATGAAATTTCTGACATACTAGTTTAGCAGCTGTGTAATATTTCACAGTGATAAAAAGACAAAAGAAAAAGTTAATCCTTTACTTTATAAAGGCTATCTTTCATTCCTACAGTTTTTAGGAACAGTCTACAAATCATAATCAAGATCATTTAGAAAACAATCCAGTTCACTACATATTAATGTCCTGTATTGGTGTATATCATTTCAATCACCTTGATGCTACATACAAGCAGTCAAACTTTTGCGAATAAAAAGTCTGACTGCTCATTGTAGTCAGACAGCTGACTGACGGAGTAATAAAAGCCAAGAGACTATTCCGATTTTCAGATATTCTTCCTCTGGATGTCAAACCAAAAGAAAGTTCTCAAAAGTGTACTGTGATTTGTACTATATGACTACAGATGGTAATATAGGTTGATCTATACATATAGGTCTTTACATTACAACAGACAGCCATAATTAAACACATTTCCAAAGTTTTGAGGAACACAGTGCTATTACGAACAAGAAATGGTCACCAAAATTACAAAATCGCTGCAATGCTGTTCTACACTCATCTTTGAATATAGCTTTATTTGAGGCACAAGTGGTTCTGTGATCCCTCAGTATGTATTACTGTCTATATCAAACGACAGATGCCATATTTGTCTGAATGCAAATGTGGTTATTTTGGAGGGGATAATCCAAGCTTGTTCTCTCCTCTCCTGCTTTTTAAGAGCCTGTTGTTTGATTGCTGAGAAGCTTCTGGTTTCAATCTGCCCTTCAAAGAACAAGTATGTGATCTGACAGTGAGCTGCGTGCACAGAGTGGACTCAATTCCCACTCAGAGGAACTGAGTGAGCATGCATGCATACTTCAATAAGACACACACACACACACACACAAAGTATATATACTAATGTACATACTCAACCCTGTCTGACAGAAATTACATTCCAACATAACTAAACTGAAAATCCAATTTAGATATCCTATAAATGTAATCTGTGCTTTGGCTTTGTTTGAAACATAATTTCTAATCGAAGGGTCTGGGATTTAGCAGAAGGTGATCAATATTTCATATGTATCATTTAAGACAGAAAACACATACTCATAGATTTAAATAAGGCTTATACTACTTGTTTCTGGATTTAGATCAGATGTACATCATATAGTGACATTAAATTATTTATGAGTACATGAGATTTTGGTCATATAATCCAGCTGAGATCATAACATGGCTGGCAAACCTATCAATAAGAAATTAAATAATTTAAGAAATTAAATATACAAAACATTCACAGGTAGGTTAAACGGATCAGTGATGCCTTTCACCATTGTCTGTTTGCTCTGTCTCCACAATTTCCTTTTTATTCACATGGCTCTGAATGCCTTGTGATTGTGTATGTGGGAAATATAGAAAGAGATCAGGTTTGAAAGATGGATGTAGACCTGGAGCCCAAGGTGACCTCATTATCAACATTTGTTCCGCTTGTCGCAGCAAATCACACACTGTGTCTGTCAAGATCCAGTTATCACCACACAGCCACACCGACCACTAACCCACCCATCCCTAAGGCACAGAGTAGTGAGCTGATGCCCTCTGATCCATGACCCCAAATCCACAATATTGCATCCATGATAGAAGACACTTAAAGAAAACCTGAGGGGTCTCCACCCGGTGGTGGGGTGGGGCGTGGGAGAGGAAATCAAAAGGAAATGCAAACGTTACCTCATGTGATAGGTTTGATATCTGATGTGAAGTTCATATAGGCTGTAGGCACTTCCTCCTAGACCTATGACCTGTAAAATGTCTGCTGGGTGGAATTTCGGTGTGACCTGTGCAAATTCATTCATCCATTCATTATCTGAACCCGCTTTATACTCACTAGAGTCACAGGGGTCGCTTGGAGCCTATCCCAGCTGCTTAGGGCGAAGGCAGGGTACACCCTGGACAAGTCCTGTGCTAATTGTTTACAATTTTATCAGGGTTTATCAGCCTTGTCTAAGGCATAGGTATTACATTTTATTTTCATATTAGGTATTGGGTAACTTTGTAAATATGAGATAGGAACATGCATTTGTGTGTTCTTCCTCTGCTACACACACCCATTCTACTACAGCGGAGGCAATCCCCACCAGCCAGTTAGCTGGTGATCATAACAACCTTGGCAGAGCCATTTTGCAGGAGTTGGTCCCATGCCCACCAGCACTGGAGTAAACAGGGGGTGTGTCTTTGTGTGTGTGTGTGTGTGTGTGTGTGTGTGTGTGTGTGTGTGTGTGTGTGTGTGTGTGTGTGTGTGTG
>JAPTYQ010000010.1:24250041-24265378 GCA_029814465.1 Ostorhinchus cyanosoma
TGTGTGTGTGTGTGTGTGTGTGTGTGTGTGTGTGTGTGTGTGTGTGTGTGTGTGTGTGTGTGTGTGTTGGGGGGGGTGATGACAGACACCAGTGTATATGTGTGGTGATTAGTCTTTGTTATGTTATGCGCACATTAATCTGTGTCTACATCTCCATAACGTGTTTCAAAGGTTAGGCGAGTTTGGTTTAAGCATTATGCTTTTGAGTTAGGTAATATTAAATCTCTACCTGTGTTTACTAAACTGCTGAAACAAAAAGGAGGGATAAGAAGAGTGTTTGTGTATGTGGTTCTTTTCTCTTTTAGCAGCTCGCAGTGAGGGAATGTGATGGTCTGGCTATATGTCTAGTGAAATGTGGTTTTAATGTTGGATCCAAGTCGCTATCACATACACACCCTGCTTCCTCCAGCAGATGTTGTGTGTCTGAGGAACATTTTCCTATGCTGTCGAGTCACAGAAGCAGAGAAAATTGAAAGGCAACAACCTACATGCCACTTCAAATCCTCACAACACTCAAACCTGATATAGAAACTACATTTGGGACTAAATATTGATGCTATATCCTTTTACTTCCTCTTGCTGAATGTTATTGATGGACTGGTACCAAATCATGCTTTTCTTTTTGTAATTAAAACTCATGGCATATGAGTGTTAAAGAAAAAAGTATATTGATGCACTTTTTCATTCTTAAAATATACAGCTTTTGAGGATTTTTATGTGTCCATAGTGCATCTCTTTCAGGAGGTATGTCGAGGGGGGTTGGTTGGGTGGTGAGTGAAATATGATATGTGATAAATGTAATATCAGAAATGGTTTGAATGTCCCAATATTTGGCACAAATGTTTATTTTGGACATAACAATAAACTGAAAGCCAAAGATACAATGTTTTTTCATGTCTGTCCATTCTTATAAATTAAATATCTCAGGAGGATATTTTGTGTCTAATTTTGAATCAAGGGATGAGATTTTGGTGGATGAGAATTGTGTGAATACACACAAAAATGTAATGGTCCATAGATCAGAGGGTGATGTCATTGTTGCTATGTCCACTGGTTTCATGCAGTTTCATGTAGGGCCAGCTTGTGGCATAGACCACATAGGTTGTAGCCTAGGGTGCCAATCGCTGGAGGGGGCATTACCGGTAGGCAAAAAAAAAGATAAATAAATAATAGCAATAATAATTATGGTAAATAAAGAAATACTAGTACTGATAATGTGATAATTTCTCATAAACTGTCTTAAAAAAAATAAATGAAAAAACAAAACAAAAACCTCCCCTGTAATTTCTCAGGTGAGCTCCTCCTGACCCAGTGCTCACTGCACATGTGCGTGAGCCAGCAAGCTAGAGCAGAGTTGAATGATAGCATCAGCCAGGTGTTGCAGAATTTATCACCATGAAAAGGCCTTCCAAGCCCTGAGCTGCTCAGTTTCAGAGCAGAGAAAAGAGGAGGGAGAAAAGCAATCCAAATATAGAGGAATGTAACTTTTTATAATATCAAAAAAGTTTTGATGTTACTAGCAACAGCTAGCTGAATTGATATGAAGCAAAGTGATCTAATAATGCTACTGTAGATGATTATGCTGTGTGATGTCTGCTAAGGCATCTGGTTTATTGCTGCTGAACTGATTTACATATGTTTCTATCTGGTTTACTGCCGGTTGGCTGGTTTATATATGTTTCTATCCAATTTATATCGGGCATTCTACCAGATTGGTTCAAAGTCAGGGATAGAAAATGTGTGAAAATTTTATGCTCATTTGGAAAAACTTTGACCATATCCATGTTGCTCCACATCTAAGGAGCACATATTTAGTAAAAGTACAGTCAATTTTCATTTTTTTATTTGCATACAGTATTGGAATAAATTTCCTCTCCTAAAATGTGTCACTACCAAAACATAACATTACCTTTAGAATTAAGATAATTATATTAAACTATTAATATTTTTCCATTCCCCCATGTACAGGCTATTTTTAAAAATTAATGTAGGTGGTTTCCAGAGTTAAATAAGTTGAAATTAATATATTAACATATTTTGTCATGTTGAATTTTTATGATGCATCAAAATCAAACACAATTTTTCTTGTAAAATGTATAATGTCAATGTATTGATTATATTGATTTCACCATTAATGAGAGTTGAAATTAAAATACACCTAACCGACCATTAGTATGAAATACAGGTAGATAACTCATTATCTTTTATTTTTGACAAAACAACTGGTGTTTCGGTGGTGACAGCACTGTTTGGGTAGTGACCATAGCATTAAGTTAATAGTATATGGTCACTACAGCAACAATACAGCAACTCTTTTGGCTAAATATTAACTCAACATGCTTCATGTTGGAAATATAATAAATGCAGGATCCATAGAATCTGGTAATTCATTGTAAAAGACAACAACTGGTCTGATTTTCTGTTTCCATTTATTTGGAATGACAAACAATACTTTGCTGTTCAGTCAGAAAACTGAAAGAGAATCAGTCAGTATAGAATGAACTGATATATATTATTATTATTGTATACAAGTGTAGCTATAATATTTGATTTTGGCGTTCCGGCTCTGCTACATATTTTCTCCTGCTGAGCACAATTAGACGACCATCATTAACTCTTAAGAGCAGGGACATAGATATCTAACACTGACCCACCATGGGGAACAGAACTAACAGCAGAGCCCAGTGGTGGGGCTGGGGGGGGGCTACTGACCCTAACCCTAACCGTCTTTTGGACTGAAGACCTACGCCCTTGTGTCTGATCACCTTTACTCGGTGGTGTGGAAGCCTGACTAAACATCTCCATCTCTTTCTGTTTTTCCAGACATCTTGTGGTCTTGTTGTCTTTTCCTCCATGCTTTTCTGACTTTCCTTTTCAGCCTGTTGGATAATTCCAACTAATGTTTAATATTAATATTAATATTAATACTGTGCATCAAAATAATTTTATCACTACTGAAACCATTATGTCACTACCGAAACATCACTACCCACACATCTCGTAGAGGCTGTTTCGGTAGTGGCTCTATTAGTTAATTATTAGCTTAACTCAACAATGCTAGGCTAAAAACAGCTACAAACACAGTTCTGAACAGGTGTACACAGATCAAAACATAATATTTGCATTGAAAAACAAAAGTGTTTGATTAATTGCAAAACTTATGTGTTTCAGTAGTGACAGCCCTTAAAACCATATGCTGTTGATTTTCAGACTTTGGAAGACACTTACTTTAGACTGATGTAAATGTATTACTCGCCAGATGGCCATTCAGGATAAGCAGGTATGTGCCAGTTTATGGATGAAAGATTTAGGCATTTAGGCTGTGGTTAAAACCAGGCTCTGACTATGGACTAAAACGCTTAGTGTGTAAGTAGTGACATGAAAACATAGGACAGCAGTTTTAATATGAAGTATTTTAATTAAAAAAAATATACACACAATTAATCTCATTATTTAAATTTTTGTATAAAAGGGGTGAATTTAAAAACAAAATTTAAGAAAGTGACAAAACTCATTTTAGTACTATTTTCATGAATTGAAATTTAGGGGTTTGTGGTTGGGACAGCCACCTTCCAATAGGCAGTAACATATAAACAATTGTTTTTAATATATTTAATTTTGCATTATCTCAATATATTGTGATTAATTAAACCATATTATGATGTTTGTACACATGTAAAGTCTGAATACCTAATTGTTTTTTAAAATGTGTTTTTCATCGCATGCACCAAATTCATATCTCGCCTAGAGTACCAGATGGCTAGAACCGGCCTTGCTTGTCACTTTCTTTTTTTATTTTAGCCCTGAACTAATCCTAACTCAGACCCTTTTCCTAACTCTAACCATATTGTTTTGGTGCCTCAAGGCCACCAAATCAAATCACAAATGGTGTTGTGTAGATGTAGATTCTGACTTTCCACTGTGCCAAAAAAGGATTCTTTAAGGGCACCCTATGGGTCAAATATGATGCATGGACCAAGTATCAGTAAGTGAGGAGTTGGGAGTGGGAATATGTAGAATGTATGCACGTGTTCTAATTATAACCTTGGTCATATAATAGCAAAGCATTATGAAGGGAGCAGAGCAACTCCTCCTCCACAGCTAGTAAATGATTCAAACTCTTCACAATGTCAGCGAAATCTATACATGTGTACTGAATCTCCTGCAAAGTCATAATTCTATTCAATATTCAAGTCTAGAGACCAGGCAGCCTCCAATTAGTGGTCTTCTAACGAAGCTGCTTATCTTTTTAATTAGGCTGCAGGTTGAGAGAGAGAGAGAGAGAGAGAGATTGCACTCAACGCTATGTAATGTGGAACAGTATTGATTGTGGGGTGAAGAAGACAAGGGAGCCCATTCAAGGTGCAAGCTCCATGAACTGTTCAATACAGACCCTAATAAATAATATCAAAGGCACAACCTGGCTAAAGGTGGATGAGATGAAATCTCTTTATAATGCAAAACCCAGGGAGGAAAAGAGGAAGGAGGAGGGGAAGAAAATGGAAGTGAAGTGAATAAAAAGGAGGAATTTAAGATATTTTTTATTGCAGCCAGTTGAGGCAACAGGATATTGCACGGAGCGTGCAGTTGAAGAAACAAATAGCCCATCTTTCATCAATAGAATATTCAAACACAAACAGAAAAGAGTAAAGGAAAGGCTGCTAATTATATTCTCTAGAGGTGGTGCTTTTTTCTGACTGTTTTGACACAGCTAATATGCTTATCTGTGAATCCTCCTACCACCACCACTCCTACCCCCCCACCCCCCCCCACACACACACACACACACAATCCCCATCAACCTCCACCTTGCAGGGTTATCTGGGTCTAATAGGCAATATAAGAAGCTATTTACACTTCAAGGTGCTAATGCAACACTTTCTTCAATCTTATTACTGTCACTGTGATTTTCTCACCTGTGTGTTGACAAGTAGAATTAAACAAAGTGTTTGGACAGCAGCATCCCAACATCAAACTCCCACCCTCCCTACACTCAGGCAAGTTAACACCCTGACCTTTGCTAGTCTATTACATTGTTGACTTTAGTGCTAGAAGCTGCACGTCAGAATGTAATTTAAGAGATGCAAATCAGTTTGACATGTTCAGCAGAGTGGAGGTTTAAGCCACTTTTATATATTCATAATAAGACTCACACTGTATGATCCAGTACAGCACAATTACTTCAATAAACATCTGAGAAATGCACAGCTTGTAATGAACAAGTGAGCACCATACATGCAATGAAAAGAGAGTCTAACCTAGCATTTAATTATAATTCATTCATGTTTTACATACACTGCTTTTCTTGGATAGATAGATTAGTGTCATAGGGTTGATTGGTTAATGTTTCTAATGTTTTGTCATATTAGATATTGCTATATCAGGCTAATTGATAATCCTTGCCTACTGACGCAGATCCAGGTACGGTTCAGAGCCACTGCATAATCTCAAAATACTTCTTCGTATTTTGACTAATAAAGAACTGGCTCTTGCAGATAACTGATCCTAGAGCAGCACCAACACTGCACTGGTAGGGGTCAAGCCCCAACACAATCAACACAACACAATCAGTTAAAACTTTGTGACCTCTAATAATTTAAAATAGAAGTAGAGCAGCTTCTAATCTGCATTGCATGTGAAAGTGAAGCAGCAGGGATGTTATTGTAATACAGTGTACAATAATATAACAAAAAGTTCCAAAAATGTTTTGTTATATTACTGTACATTGCTTTACTGTTCAGTCATGTTGGTGAGGCATAATGGGCTGTTCAACAATTAGCTTGCTCTGATGGAGCAAATTATTACATCAAACAATTCCGTCTTCTATTACACATGTATGAAATCTGGCCATAATCATAGAATGATTTTCTGAGTTATGGCTACAAGTGTGTTTTCCTACAGTCACAGTAACCCTGACCTTAGGCTACCAATACCTAATCAGTTCATCTTTGAGTCCAAGTGAACATTTGTTCCAAATGTGAAAACAATTTCTCAAGGCGTTCCTCAGATATAGTAATCAGAAGTTTGAGTTGTGAAGCTTGACCATTCGGAAATTAATGTCAGTGCGTCATTGCAATATGACATTTGTGTGAAATGTTCTTCCTAAGTTGTTGAACAATTCTTTAACCCTTTTTAAAATCTAGTACTATTTGTGTGTCAACATTTAATTGAAAATATCTCTAAATTTGACCTTTCCCAAACAATTTATCTTGATTTATAGTAATACTTCACTCTGCATTTTTCAGTGACAAGAAGGTACCTTTCAAAAATAAGTGTAGTTCCCACCTGGATGTTAATAAAAGCTCAGTAAATATAAACATTACCATATCAAAAAGAGAAGACTGAAGTAAAAGTGGCTTTTTCAGCAAAATATATTAACTAAACATAAACATATTAACTAAACAAGCGTCAACACACAGTCACTTGTCAAAGTCCATGGGTTTTACAATTGAATCAATGTTGCAGAATATGTTGGTGTTTCCTTGTTCACTACAGAGGCTCCGGATGTCCAAATGGTTCATATCTGATGATGTTGAGGCCCTTTCTAGCCTCTTTACAGCATCACAGTCGGTTGGAAAATTCCTCTTAGTAGCAGTGGTTTGAAGTTCCTCAAATGCAAATTGAAAATTGAGGTGCACAGCCTTAATCTTCTGTTCTAATCCAGCTCCAAAAATGAGGTAAAAAGAAAGGAAAAATCCAGAGGAAGGAATACATTAATTATACACAAAAAGAAGAGCTACAAAAGAATGCCTGGTCTTTGAAGATACTGAGCACTAAATGTCACCCGCAGCCTTTGAAGCTCTCGACTGCCTTTGTTTCTCAGTACTTCTCTACATGAAACACACTGCTGCAGACAGACACCGCAAGCCATGGCAAGGGTCTTTTAAACTCATTCACGTACACCCTTAAAAGTAGAAAGATAAGGAATAAAAACAAGGTGCACTACATTTGTGCTGGGAACGAACATGAGCTTTAGGCTGACAAGTGACCATCAAAGTCCATCACTGCAGAGTCAGAGGAAAAGGACAGAATGATACAATACAGTACAATAATTGTCTGTGCCTTAGATAGACAATAATACATTTGCAAAATCAGATGCACTGTTAGGCCATACTTTTTTTGGGCACGCTGCTATAGGAGCATACTGATTCCTCTAATTGCTTGGGTAAGCAGTGATGTCGTGATAAATATTTTCATCTTTAATATTGTTTTAACGTACTTTTTAATGTTTTTTCCTTTTTAAACTACATTTGTCAACTGTGCATCCACTGTCCTTTTAGCACTATTAGCAATATTAACAGTGTTAGCAGCACCCAACATGTTTCAAATTAATTTTACTTAAATTTTTATAGAAAAAATTAGTTCACATGTGGTCAAACAAATCAATGTCAATCGTATCTGTCACCCTGTCTCTTACTAGGTACCAGTACCAGTTTAATGCCAGTTTAACAGAGCAAAAATGCTGAACCAGACCAGATAGTTATATTTTATTACGTCATTAACAACTTGTACTTAGAATACTTCAACTACCATGGATTCTTAAAACATATGACTGTCTACAGATTTACTGGATCTGGGTTTATGGATTTGTCAACAGACAGCAGGACAGAGGCAGTGGAAGTAAACAGATATATTTACATTTTCTTTTGCAGATTTTCTGAAAATTTGGTTTCCTTTTTGAAATACATTTGGATGGAAACCAGATGAATGGCATTGCATAGGAACAAGTACAAACTATTGGAGTTCAGATAGATCATAATTAGGACTACAATAAGGCACAACTTATAAGTAGTGATCTTTCCTTTGAGTTAACAGGTCTGTACATCAGAATGTTCAGATTTTATTTAATGTGTCACATGACACAGAAATACAACCAGAAGCCAATACATTTTAATTTTTAAAAAATGGCTGCCATCTTTGGAGTCTGACATCAAGTTTTAGTAACACATCCATACTAAATATACAGGTTGAGTTTAGTCCCTTAGGAGTAGAATAAACACAGACTGATCACAGACATACAATAAAACTTTGACAACAGTAGTCATAACAGCTTACAAGACTTGTAGGTTTTATCTTAGTTACTGTCACAGACTGTTCTCTCACAGTGCTGGTTCTGTAGAGCTGCAATTGTTATAAAAATAAATTAAAGAATGAAAAGTAATACTGGAGCAGTCTCAGAGTAACAGGTCATCTTGGGAAAAAAAATTTCACTTTGCTATGTTGCTAAGTAGCTACATAGAGATCTTCTACGGATGTGTGAGAAGTAAAACTATCTGTCACATCTGAGATAGGCAACAGAAAAAAATTAATTACCCTTTAAATATTTGTGATTAACTAAAGAAAAGGATTCGATCAGTTAAAACATGAAGTGCCTGCACACACGCCAAACAATTCACAGAAACACGCTGAGCTGAATAATCTTTTTAACACCTTTGTGATGACAATACTGCACAGGGCTGTTTATAGAAGGGAGAGATTTCTCATTTTTTGGGACAGACACGATGTACAGGCCCAAATTTAAACTATAAACAGCCTGTGACTGATGCTGTAAACTAAGCTCTAGCCCTGCTCCATTCCTAAAATATTGATCTAATTCTCTCACATCAAAGCATGATCCCAAATTCATCTCAAACCAGTCTTTAATAGGCTGTTTCATCCTCATCCTGTTCTACTTTATGATGCAGCCAAGTAGCATGCAAAACCAAGCCAATGGTTGTTATTCTGCTCTTTTCTCTGATCTCCTTGCCTTAGCAAGTCTTTCCTTAGCAACCTTTTCTTTTTGCAGGGAAAGAATTGAGAGAAGAAAAAAAAGAGACCAGGGCTGTGAAAGAGAAAGAGGGAAAGGGGGACACTTGAATGTAGTTGTAATCAAGGCTTGTGCACTCAAGAGGGGCCAATCAATTCATGCTGTCTGCCTCATCAGGCATCTTCAAGGCGGCTAAAAATGAGTTGCTAGGTCTAGGCAGCCTCCACGGGCTGTCGAAAGAGAGTGAGCAACAGACGGCCTCAGTCAGGAGTATGAAATAAATGCAGCAGAGAGAGCACCACACGAAGGTCCTGAAAATTCAAAGAAAATGACTCCCCTCCTACTGAGAGGGAACATGTCTACTGGAACAGAAGTGGAAAGTGCATCTGTTAAGATTAGTAATTTTGTTAACAGCCTCGGTTAGATGAATGACCAGTGGCACAAATGTATCTTTACTTGCAATGCTTTAGTTCAACTCTGTCACATTTTTCACTTCATATAAACTTACTCTGCTATATCAAACGCACATTATCAGACTTCTAGTTCTTCCTGTATTATTTTTTCTACACTCAAAATAAGCCACAAATAATGGTAGATACTCAAAACTTCCTCATGCCTAAACAAGAAATCAACCAACCAATCTCCTAAAATGACATATATCCAAACAATCTACAGACAATAAATCCAAGAAATGGAATTGATAGTGTTACAGTAACACTAGATAAAGGTTGCATGTACAGTAAGTAATGATAAAATGCCACAGTAAAGGTTTTAGGGCACAAAACCAACCTGGTGGGGAAAAAAGTGTCATGACTATAACAAGAAACTAAAACAATAATTATTATTGTGGTTACAGTAACTAAAATAACTGGAAGTTTATACTAATACCTCTTTGTCTCCAAAAGGATACTTTGCTGACTTTCCGTGAAACAGGCGAGGCTAGGATCAGTCTCAAAAACAACATGCTTAGGGCAAGGAAAATATTGTAGTTTTTCAAGCAACAGACTTGCATAATGAACATTGCTCACACTGCTCCCCCTGCAGTTTAGATTTGTAGAGTTGCTCCACTCTGAGCCCCTCCCATGATAGCTGAGCTCCTGACTCTGTCTCTAAGGGAGAGCCCAGCCACCTTGCAGATGAAACCCACTTCTGTCCAGAGAGTAAAGGGCTGTTCCAGTGTTCTACAACCAAGACAAAAGCCA
Organism: Ostorhinchus cyanosoma; assembly: GCA_029814465.1. Classification (NCBI taxonomy): domain Eukaryota; kingdom Metazoa; phylum Chordata; class Actinopteri; order Kurtiformes; family Apogonidae; genus Ostorhinchus; species Ostorhinchus cyanosoma. Next base: position 24,259,990 of record JAPTYQ010000010.1, read on the forward strand.
CATCACTCCTCCTGAATCAGTCAGACTTTTTTCTATCAATTGGCAAAAAGTATGTAGGTTAGAAACTGAGCAGCACAATGACAGGGATATTCTAAGGGATTACATTTCTACATTCTGAACTGTTTCTGCTGAAACCCTCCTCTTACAAATTGTGCTCACATTTAAAGAAATTGCACATCCAAATAAATTTCACATCAGTGAAATCATGCTCCCCTCATTACAATTCCCCATATAATTAATGCCTGGATTTTGTACAAATTAAAAAATATATCATTGAAAAGTTTGCAACTGTCTGTGGGTGGGATTGACAAAATGTCAGGCTCCAGAGACCAGAGTTGGCATCCCAACCTTTCTAGATGCTTTGGTTTAGGAAGTAAAAGTTCTATGGTTAGGGTTTAGAAAATGTTGTTTGGTTCAAATTTGAAAATTTTCCTCATGAGAAATTTTTTATCAGGTATTTTCCGTCATTTTCCTATTCGTAAAATTTCCTATCAAATTATTTTCCTGAACCTAACCAAGGGCTATCAGTCCCTGAACATAACCATAAAAACTTATGCTATTACAATTTAATTGCATATTAATTTGAATTTCTGTGAAACGGCTGCAATATTTTTTGGGACAAATCTTTGTTTTCATAGTGTTTAAAAGATACTATAGCTCATAGTATAAGGTGAAGAGTACCCTGGTAGCAGAATTAAATATAAGAATCAATATACAGTGCTCATTTTTCTTGGCACTTCTGATGCCATATACTTTAAACTTGGGCTCTCTGACAATGTTTAAATGGCTTCTTTATAGCAACTCTCCCATGAATGCTATTATTATTCATTTTTGCCTGATTGTAGATGCATGTACATTTATCCCAGATGCTGCCAGAGAGGTCTGCAACTCTGGAGGTGATGTGTGCGGTGGCCTTTACTGCATTTATTATTTTATCTAGTGCTTCTTGGTGAAAGTTTTGACGAACATTCACTTCTGGACAGAGTTGTGATAATTTTGTAAGAGTCTTACAATGGATGGATGGAGGTGGAATCTTTTGGAGATGGTCTTGTAGTTTTCCCCAGGCTGATGCTGGGTTGCCGCTGATTCCTGATGTCTCCTTGTGTTGATCTGTGTGCTTTACACCTTGGAACGACAGTGGATTGCTTGGTTTCCTCTTTCTTTTAAACAATATTGCTCAAAATAGTTTCGAAGAATGTCTCATTTAATTGGTCTGTTTAACTGATTACTTGAGGACCCACATGTGTTTCACCTAAGTCTATTTCCTTTACAAGTGCAGCTGGACTTCTCTGATTCCCTTTCTGCTGGCTACTCACACAGCTATGGAATTAATAAACATAAACATGACATTTCATATATAAAATCTAGTGATGATAACATAAGAAAAATAGGGTAAAAACATACAAACTTTCATGCAGCATTGTATCAAGAGGGAGTGTAACCATGTAGAAATTCTGCTCAATGCCTGCATGTGGAAATGTCACTTCATAGTATTGCAGGTATTATGTGACAGACTGTACCTTTAATTAAAAATAAATAAATAAATAAACATTGGAGTAAAATACTAATTAGTAACAGTCATGAGACAGACATGGTCGTTAGATGAGAGGATATTAAAAAATTCAAGGAGATGATTTTACTCCCATTCATTGTAGCTTATAAAAAATGTATATTAAATTATTCAATCTTTGTGCTAACAAGTTTTGAGGAGGTCCAGCTCTGGTCTTCCATTCAGTTGGGATTACAGAGGTAGTGGGTATAAATGATAGGTAATGCAGTAGGATTTAAATTAGATTATAAATAAAGAATGAAGCTAAGAGGGACCTTGACACTGTCCTGTCATCTGGAAAGTAAAAGATAGGTCTATTATGGGCTGTTCACATTAAATGTATTTATTTATTTTTTAAAAAGTACTGTTGATTCAAGTGTTCAATATGTTTGAAGTGTGTGAGTCGGTATGTAGTAGGGGTGCAACAGTACGGGTATCCCACGATTCAGTCTGTACCTCAGTTCTTGTGCCACGGTTTTCATTTCAGTTCATGTTTTGTGCATAAGAGAACTTTTTTTCTCCCAAAATTCTATTTTTATTTTGCTTGTCAACAAAAAATGAATTTCATAGTCAGAATAAATTCTATGACTGTACTGAATAAAATAACTCTGTCCTGAACAATAGAACTCTTTCTTATTCCTTTACTTGTATACAGTTGTATAAAACACACACATGCACACATGAGGCCTAAAGGGGGCTTTTTAAAATAAATTAATTCCTGTTCTGCATAAGAATGTAAAAGAAAACAGTGGTATAAAAACACTATGGCCCAATCCCAACTCACCTTTTACCCCTACCCCTTGAAAATGAGTTACAAGGGGTAGGGGTTGAAATATCCCCCTAAAGAAATGGGACAACACTTCGCAACCTGTTACATCACCAATTGTCTATGTGATCCATCATTTTACAAAAAACAGATGCGGGAGTTGACAGTAAATATAGGTTAATCCACATGATGACAGCCAAAAACTACACCATGGTCTGTCTTTGGTAGCCAACGTAAAAATTCAGATGAGACAACACGAAACGAGCGAGTTTATCAGCATATTTGAGCAGACGACACGGAGGTGCACCACACCACTATGATGTCCAAGTCGGTACTGTCCTGTAATGGAAACTGTCTCCAGGAATAGTACCTGGTACCCAAGTCGAGGCGGTTGCATGTAATGGAAATGCTGCAATAGATGACGTTATTAACAGATGTGAAAACTTTGTTTCCAAAAGTATTCCCCATCAGTAGCTGTAAGCATCTGTGCTCCATGGTGTTTATGCATCTTTTTGTGGCTATTAACTGTAAACTGCAGAAATGCCATCTATTACACATTAAAACGATATTAACAGTCAAACATAATGATGTTGTTTTCGAAGAACATCCGTACATTTGTGTGTTTCTTTCGTCACTGCAGCACTTTTTGGCTGTGTTACCTCCATCTGGTCGATGATTCGAACAGAATTATGGGACATTTCTTCTACCCCTCTGTTCGTAGTGTGGTCCTGGTTTGTCACTGTTTCAAGGGCTATATAGCCCTAAGCCTTAGCACTTCCCCTCCATCTAATTGAGAAGTGGGACAACACTATCCCTTCATGTGAATGTGCAAAACGGATGGGTAGGGCCAAGGGGTGAATTGGGATTCAGCCTAAGGCTATCTCCCATACACATTTCCTAATAAGAGTATGTCATCTTATTGTATGTGTGCCAGAGTCCTGTACCTGGTCGGGAACCCGCGCATACTTAAAAGTGAGTAAAAGTGAGACAGTGTGTTTAATCACAGGTCAGGACCGGTTGTGGTACGTGAGTGCGAGCAGATGCGGGTTTGGAAAAGTGGCAGATCTTTGCAGGACTCCAATGTGTGTTGAGTGTAAAGGCACTCTCACTGAGGGGCAGTGCTTCCCTGTACTGTGTGCTCACATGAAGAGAGAGAGAGAGAGAGAGAGACAGAGAGAGAGAGAGAGAGAGAGAGAGACCGACCTGCGGGGTGAACTCTTCACCTTTTGCCACCAACACAAAATCAATTACAGAACCGAAATACCGCAATTCACAAGGGCGGATTGTCCCGTGGAGGACAAACCAAATGGTTCTCGGTTTTCCTGAGCACTGCTGCCTCCCCAGTATGTAGGTAGGAATTAAAGTCAAGACTACAAGTAGAAGTACTGTTTCAAATTCTTTACTACAGTATACATGTAAAAGTCTAGACTGTCAAATGTACTCATATGCACTTCTGTAGTCAGTCTCTGAAGGACATTCCTACCACCTATGTTTGCTTGGCTTCATTGCCCCTTCATCTTATTACAACTTCTTGTGTAATTATATCCCCAAACGCAAGTTTTGGGGATATTATGTTTTTGGTCCAACTGCTGCTGGATATCCAATGTGTTAATGCGATAACTTGAAAAATACTGGGTTTAGAAATTCCAAATTTTCCATATCAGTCAATATCATTAAGAGGAAGAACTGATTCGATTTTGAATGATTTACCATTTCTAGATTGGCCAAAAGGAGCCGCTCAAAAGTTTAAAATCACTAAACACTCTTTTGTTAATATCTCTGGAACTATTTGTTGACTTCAAATCAAGTGCAAATGAAAGGTCATGACCTGGGGATGCCTCACGTCATGATATCATAGCTGTCTGGGTAAGGATTGGGGGCGTTCAGGGATATACCCCTAGCCGTCGCTTCCGATGGCTAGTTTTGTCAAGTTTTGTGTTATGTCTTTTACACAGTTTTCAATAGCCATTTTTACACAGAGATCACAGAGAAAAAGGTGACATGGTGATCCCACCATTTTACCACCATTGACTGATATACACAGCTAAGCCAAAGGAGTAAAAGAGCTGAGATACGCTGGACTTTTAAACAGTGGACCTGTGTTCCAGAATCAAAGGGCCGGTGACTCAGTGTATAGTGAGACGTAGGACTGGGTGATAATGATAACGATATATATTGCAATATAATTTTTCCTTGGTATAAATACGAGACATAGAATTAGACAGAATTAATTTGTCCATGTTTTGACAGATATGAAAACAGCCAATCATAACTAGGCTTACGCCGTCAGAAGCAATGGCTAGGGGTATATCCCTGAATGCCCCCAATCCTTAATGATGTCATGATGTGACACATTCCCAGGTCATGACCTTTCATTTGCACTTGATTTGAAGTCAGTAAGACAAATAGTTCCAGAGATATGAACAAGAGAGTGTTTAGTGATTTTAAACTTTTGAGCGGCCCCTTGTGAGCAATATAGAAATGATAAATAGTCCAAAAAATTTTATCAGTTCTTCTTCTCCATGATATTCATAGATATGGTAAATATGGAATTTTTAAACCAAATGTCTTTCTAGTTTTCGTGTCAACGCGAAGGGTAATCCAGCAGTGGTGGAGCTGGTGGGGCTGGGGGCTGGTTGCTGGGGGCGGCAGTCAGATCAAAAAATGATATTATATAGATGAGTGATCCAGATGTATTTATATTTGAATCAGGGGATCCATGCATGGACCACAGCTTATGCCTGTCACTGACTTACATCGGTATGACCCATCACAGAATGTTCCGCAATTCCATGGTACCACTACAGAGGTAAGGCTCCATGGTTGTTACATGTCATTACATGGAATTCTTAGATCAGGTTGATGGAAGTGACGGCAGAGAAGTTGAGGTGTTTGCCATTTTGGCAAGTTGTGGAAACAAAGTATTTGAAAATCGTGAAAGATATAGCCAAGGCTTTCTGTACCAAAATGCCAGCCGTTAGGTAAGCAGAACACCGGAACAGAGAAATTATGCTTTGTATTGATTCAGGTATTTACTACCTATAAATTGTAAGACAGATAATTTATCATATATA
>JAPTYQ010000010.1:24351936-24364079 GCA_029814465.1 Ostorhinchus cyanosoma
TTGTGTTTATCCTTGAATAAACAGGTCAGTTTCTTGTTACCAACCATTGTGTATTATTCAAACTCACCTAATTCAGCTGGCTAGTGGTTATCAAGAGTAGTAAAACCCTTTTCAGCATGAGTCTGACAATTTAGTAAGGAGGTTAAATAACTTTAAACTTTAATACATGCTCAGATAGGCCGGTATCGGAATGTATCGGTGTCGGATCGGAAATGCAAAACAATATCGGTATTGGATCGGAAGTGCAAAAACCTGGATCGGGACATCCCTAGTTGTAAACATGGGTCACTTTTAACACTTGTAATTGTGCCAATCAGGAACAACTTCGGGCTGACCTAATTCATGCTACACATGCTCAGTTTAGTCCTTAGTTCACATGGAAAGTTGTACTGCTTTGAGACAGACACATCCACATTCGTGAGGGAAAACATAATTTTGTGGTCAGTAATATCTTTTGCTTTAATTATTTTTGTGATTCCATAACTTGGTTTGCAGTTGGACTCATTAAAGTTAAATTAAAGAACTACAACCTGTGGTTCCACAGGTCACATACTAGTCTGATTTAAGAATAGATAAAGATTTATGCAACTGTTAATCCACATGTCCACAATTACCTAATTTAAGATTATTATATCCTGGGTAGATCAATGTTCTTATTTCATATATCGGCCAATATTATCAGTTATCGGCCAATACTGGATATCGGCCAATATATCGGCTTTTTTTAGCCCCAAAAATCCCATATTGGTCAGGCTCTATTATACAGTATATCACCCCTCTATCCCGTCCCAAATTAAAAAATTATTTGCTTTTCCTGATGCGTCCATACATACCGCACCATGTTCCTTTTAAAACTCTTCTTCTTTGCTTGTTGTTATGTCCATCAACATCTGTTTTTTTTTTTCATTCATGTGACTCTAATTGCAGAAAAAGGACTTTCCATTGCAGTTTTGTGTGATGTACCATTTGTGCTATGCCTGAAAAACCGCCTCTTACCAGCGCAAAAACCTTTAATTGAAAAATGAGTTTTGGCGAAATTTTCATTTTTTTTTCATTAGGTAAATTTTTATGTGCAAGTTATATTTGTCTAATTTGAGGGTCAATGGAAAAGCGACTACAGTAAAAAAAAAATAGATAAATAATGCAAGAATAAACAAATAAGAAGTATAAAAAAACTGGACCAGGTAAAAAATGTGTTTTTGAGTAAAGTTGCTAACTCACAAACAAACAAACAAACATACATCCAAACAAATCAACCAATAACAATACCCTCACCTCTCCTTCGGGGGCCGGGGTAATAACTGTGGAATACCCAGGGCCCAGTGTAAAAATTAAATATTAATTGAAGTATTTTGATGTATGCCCCCTGGTACTAATAAATTTTTCCTTCTTCATCCACCTCAAAAGTGGGTGACATTCTGGTACAATGTAAATGGAGCACATATATTTGCCAGATATTCCGGTAAAGAATTAAAACTTGGTTGCAAAAGTAAGGTGTTCGAATTGAATATGACGAGTCAATCACAGCCCTGTCAAATGTAAAACAGTTATAAAATGGGAAGTCTTCTACTTACAATATTAAAGCCAAGCTTAACTTATACTGCTATATGTAGATGTCACTACATAGGTTTGTGTGTTCCAACCCATTTGATGTTAACACACCGAATTCTCATTTTCTTTTTTTGTGACTTTTTAAAAGTTGATCTCAAATTAGCGTGGCAGTCATATGGAAAAATGGTGAGCAAGGCATAGTTACAGTTTATAAGTCAAACACTGCTTTCAGGTTGGAATTTTGTAAAAGTTCATACCTTAACCTAGTTATTGGTATCATCACTGAAAAAGTTGATGCATCCTTACTAACTTTTGCTGTTATGTTTGTCAAAAATGTTTTACAGAAGTGAAATAAGCAACAGTGGAAGCATGGAAAGACCTGGTTTTAAAGAAAATGGAACTATGGCACTGCCTAGCAGCCCAACAGGCTCCTCCGTGGGTCCCTCTCTACCCCCAGAAGACCTGAATGAAGAGCCCCAGTCGTCACTTGCAGATGTCACAGAAATGTGGATTAGATTTGTCAAGACTTTTGCCATCATCTTTCCAATCTACATCTTGGGGTACTTTGAGTTCAGTTTCAGCTGGGTTCTGATTGGACTTGCCATGTTCTTCTATTGGAGGAAAAACTATGGAAATAAGAACTACAGGATAAACCATGCCTTAGCATTTCTGGAGCAAGAGGATAAAGTAGTGAAGCAAAGTATTTCCACTTGTCAGTTGCCACCCTGGGTAAGTCAGCCAGAATTATTACATTCCTAGTGTGATCATTATTTTTTCTTTGTGTGTTGACACTTTTTCAAGTTTTGCTATTGCCTTGGCTGATCCTGCGTCTAACATCAGTTTTAATATGCCACCACTGACTGGTTGCAGCATGGTACACTGGTTGTTAAGATCCTTTCCAATATGTGACAGAAACTTGTTCACCCCCTTATTTTCCTCAATAAAAATGTTTTTTTCTTTGCTATAATTTGTTACCAATTACAATCTACTTTTCACTAGTGTATAAAACACAATACTGACAGAAAATCTCTACATATATCCAATAGGGCTGGACAATAATTTGATATCAATATATATCACGATATACTTTTATTCAATAATGGTAATATGAGTTTTAAACACATTTCTGATATTTCGATATACATTACAGTCTATGACCGGACTCTACAGTGCGCCCATTTCAATCGCATTTGCAAGCAAATATTTCGGCGTGAGACCCAAGAAAACATAACAGTCACACATGTTCGATGGAAGTCGACCATTCTACGAATATTAACTTGGATCCACACTGAGTTGACAGAGGAACAGGAAAACGACAATGACAGACAGCTACCGCTACCCCCCCTCCAGTGAGTAAAAACACCTGCTATAAAACAGAACACAGATGAGGCAGAAGTCCGTTCTGAGCCACTGTATAAACCTGGTTCTGTTTGTGTCCGGTTCATTTTTTCAGAGCAGATGCATCTATTTACTGTTGAAATGTCATTTATTTCCTTTCTAATATTAATATTGATACCAGTACTGATGTGTTAAATGGCTGCTATAGTCAAATAACCAGGTTACAGCTCAAATTTGTACTTTGGTGTCACTAAATGAATCTGAATCAATCAATTAATACTGAATCAAATCGATATTGGATCAAATCAAGATTAATAGATTCAGAACCTTATCAAAATGAAATCAAATCGATTATGGAAATTGGTCATGATACCCAGCCCTACTGGTAGGAAAGAGGTCACGTCGACCTAATTACGAATCCTGGCCTACCAATTATGGTATGATTTTTGTCTAAACTTTGTCTGTTTTTAAATTTTTTCAATTTAATTTAATGTTAGCGCGTAGGAAGAAACCTTGGGGAGATCCATAACTCAGGGGTCTAACCCAACTGCCAGCGGTCATGCAGGAAAAGTACAGTCATATATAAAACATATATAATAAGCCTATGCTTTAGTTTAAAGTTAAAGCTATTAATATTGACAAAGTTGAGAGTTTTGAGTTTATTTGACAGTGATTTCAAATTTCTTTGAACACTAAATACAAATAAAAGGTGAACATTAATTTATTTGTACAGTTTTTATTTCTAAAATGTTATTCTGGAGGAGTTTCATAAACTTGGCAAAATAATTTTTAGTTTTACAGTCATCTATTGTGGGCATTCTTGTCAGTTTTTCTGAGGATTTTATATTGTTTATATCAATATCAGAATTATATCGTATCAACCGAAATTAAGAAATATATTGTGATACATGGTTTGGCCATATTGTCCAGCCCTAATATCCAATCAAATCAAAGAATGACAATGCATTCAGTAATTTTCTTCTTTGGCTCAGTGATTAGCATTTTCACATTACCTTATTTGAGGAATTGGAATTATATCTGGAGCTTTAGATTTATACATCTGCCAGGGGCGGTTTTGGAGAAATGTTTACTTTAGAATCAGTATTTAAAAACATTGTTCTAGAAAGTGAAACCAAATCTTCTCACTGAGGGGTCAGTTTCAGTTTTCCAAAGAAGTGATCGACAACTTTCAAAATCTTTATTTTGAGGAAAAAGAACTTTCAGTTTGGGCTAATGTGGCATCTTTTATCTCCAAGATGGTAGTGAAACCTCAGCAGAGTCTGTTTCTTCAGCTTAGGTGATTTGCAGACACACCTTGATGCTGGAACTACATTTTACAACAGTAGAGAAAACCTAGGGAGTGTTTGTCCCTTGATTGGGTGACTGTTAGCTGTAAAATCAGTCTTCTCAGGTCAGATCATAGTGTTTCCCCTAGGCTTGCATCCTGGGGAATGTACATTGTTCATATTTTTCCTTATGTTATAATAAAGTGCTTTTCAGTCTGTATAATTCTTGATTTATTCCAAAGTCTCTCTCTAAAGTTTATTTATTATTATTTAGCAGCTGGCTAGCTAGATTTTTTATCCATCCAGCTATCTGTTATCTGTCTGAGTCTGCCTGTTTGCATCTAAGTTTATTTTCTAACTAATGTACTACTTACCCAGATAAGTCTTGTACAGCCAGGGCCAGTATTTGGCCTCTGTCAGCCAAGCTGGATCAAAACCAGTCAGCCAGTGGTGACTTGACTGAAGCTACATTTGGATGGTAAAGGCTCCCACCACGAAGACATACTGTGTGCATCCTCCACTTTGGGTACACCTTGAGTACACGCAGATGTCCACGGAGTCAAGAACACCAGACTCTGTAGGAGTCTTAATGATCTGACCCGAGAACATGAAAACGGCTTTGCGTTCTCACATTTAATTCCATGTTTAGATGTGAGTTTTGGAAGGAAAATCTGTATGCATGTATCAGTGTAGTATGCATGTCAAGTCAGTGGCACCTGCAGTTGTACCACTGTGAGTGAGCACTTGAGTGACATTAGAGGATAGGACATTAGAGAGAGAGAGAAATTAGAGCGATGGACAGTTATACATATAGACACCTAACTGGGAGCTGATGGAAAGCCTTACTTTAAACTGGATCCCAGAGACTGTGCTCGGCTGTGAGCTGCCAGCCAGGGTTGTGCCAGTCTGTGGTCTTGTAGGGGGTGTTGCGCCCCCTTATACAGTTTTAGGGGAAACACTGGATTGACTTAGAAACTTGGAGGGAATGTTGATGAAATTTCAACTTGGCCTGAGATAACAAGAAGAAAGAAAATATGGAACTTAACCCTTAGGGTTAGTTTGACTAATATCCCTATATGTAATATTAAAGTTAGTTTGATTATAGATGACAAAGATTTTTGTCTTTTGAGCTATGATTTCACATGAAAGTTTGTATTCCCAGTTTAGAAATATATCAGCTTTTGGCTATCAACAGCAAAATCTTTTGATACCGATAGTTTTCAAAATGTCCTGTCCTATTTGTTGTTCGTGCACTAATTTCCATCAAAAAAGGCCATCGTCTGATTCCATGTTAGCAAATGTTATTAGTAAAGCTTGACAATTCTAGAATAAAAGCAGAAGTAATGAAGGTGTGGAGGAGGAAAAATAGCTGTTTATCATCTGTGACAATAGACAGTACACTTAACACAATGACAAAAACCTTTGTGCATCAAATGTCAGCACTGGTCTCTGTTTTATCTTTCTAAATACTGATGACCACTCAGAAGAGTGAGATGATTTACGCTAGGCTTTGTAGAGTCAATCAGGAGTCATTAAACTAATTTAGATTTTCACTTTGTCTATACGGGATGTGATATATATATATAAAAAAAAACAAAAAACAGAGGGGCATGTTTTGTTTTGTTTTTTTAAATCATGAAAAAACAAAAAAGAACAAGGCCTGTTGATTGCTTAAGTTAACGGTAGGCCCTATTTAGGGCTGGACGATATGGCCAAAACTTGTATTACGATATATTTTTTAATTTCGGTCGATACGATATAATTCCAATATCAATATAAACAATATAAAAGCCTCAGAAAAACTGACAAGAATGCCCACAACAGATGCCTGCAAAACAAAAAATTATTTTGCCAAGTGAAACTCCTCCAGAACAACATTTTAGAAATAAAAACTGTACAAATAAATTAATGTTCACCTTTTATTTTTATTTAGCCTTCAAACAAAGAAATTTGAAATCACCGTCTAATGAACATAAAACTCCGAACTTTGTCAATATTAATAGCTTTAACTTTAAACTACAACAAAGGCTTATTATATATGTTTTATATACGACTGTACTTTTCCCGCATGACCGCTGGCAGTTGGGTTAGACTCCTGAGTCATGGATCTGCCCAAGGTTTCTTCCGACAGACTAACTAACATAAAACTGAACTGAACTGAAAAAAATTAAACTACAGACTAAGTTTAGACAAAAATCATGCCATAATTGTAAGCCAGGATTTGAAATTAGGTGGACATGACCTCTTTCCTACCAGTAGGGCTGGGTATCATGGCCAATTTCCATAATCAATTCGATTTCGATTCATAAGGTTCTGAATCTTAAGTCATGATTCGATTCGATTCGATTTGATTCAATCCAATATCGATTCGATTCAGAATTAATTGATTGATTCAGATTCATTTAGCCGGATGAAGCGGAAGAAAATGGATGGATGGATGGATGGATGGAGATTCATTTAGTGACACCAAAGAATAAATTTGAGCTGTAACCTGGTTATTTGACTATAGCAGCCATTTAACACATCAGTACTGGTATCAATATTGATATTAGAAAGGAAATAAATCTGACATTTCAGCAGTAATAGATACATCTGCTCTGAAATAATGAAGAGGACATAAACAGAACCAGGTTTATACAGTGGCTCAGAATGGACTTCTACCTCATCTGTGTTCTGTTTTATAGCTGGTGCTTTTACTCACTGGATGGGGAGGGGCGGCTCTTCGATTGTTGGTCGGAGCGGAGGTGAGGTGGGGGAGGTAGCGGTCCGTCATTGTCGCTTTCCTGTTCCTCTGACTCCACAGTCAGTGTGGATCCAAGTGTGGATCCAAGTTAATATTCATAGAACAATCGACTTCCGCTCCTCTCCACCCAGAGGCTCCGGGCGGACAGCTCCTCCCACAGGGGTTCCAGTCTGAGGCCGGAGGACCTCTAGCGGAGGGATTTCCCCTCACACTTTCTCCACGTCCCTCCCGCGGCAGAACCGTACAGACTGAGATCGACATGCCCCCTCATCCCCTGGGGCTCGCGGGATGGAGCCGGTTTGATACATTTTAGAACAGTAAACTTTAAACGCGAGCGTTAACCTCACTCTCTGTGCGCATGCTCTCCTCATAGTGGGTGCAAGAAACACTCGCACACTGTGACTGTTCTGTTTTCTTGGATCTCACGCCAAAATATTTGCTCGCTAATGCGACTGAAATGGGCACAGTGTAGAGCCCTGTCATGTATATCGAAATATCGGAAATGTGTTTAGAACTCATTTCACTGGTATTGAATAAAAGTATATCATGATATATATTGGTATTGAATTATTGTCATGCCCTAGCCCTATTACATGTCAAACAGTTGAACATTCATCTTGAATATAAACTAAAAATACATGAAACATTTAATTTTCTGAGATGGCCACATTTACAATGGCCTTATTTAGTTTCAGGACTATGGATAAGGGCCAATCACATGACCATGGCAGAGGATTTATGGCGAATGGGCAACTCAGTCAGACTATAAAACGTAACATAAAACCTAATTGATTAAGATTTTACATCATGTAAAAATAATTCAGCGAATTAGACTAAGTAAGCAGTTTGTTCTGATGTTGGACTTCATGTGTTGAACATGCACTGTTGAACATGTACATTGGCGTCTGCAGATGTATGTCCGTACGGCCTGCTGTGTGTACCTCGCGCGTACTGAGTGACATTTGCGAGACAGACACACAGAGAGACACTGATATACAGAGAGTGATAGGTAAGGCATACAATGTATTTATTATGGGCTGACAGTTCAGAGACTCTGACAGTTCAGTTCAGGTGAAAGTTGGTGACAGCATTGTAGGCAATATGTGAAAGTAAGGCTGGGCGATGTGGAAAAAAATCATATCACGATAAGTTTTTCATAACAAACTATATCTGTATCTATCACGACATAAATCAAATCACTATTTTTTGTCAAGCTTAAATTTTCCATTACTCATAAGTTAGTTGTGAAGACTTCAGAGACAGAGAGAAATACATAAGTCACAGAACTTATGGAGAAGTCCTTCCCTCCACTCTTACGCCCCCTCCGCTGTTCTGTATCATTCCCCCCACTTTATTCATGTCCCCCCAGTTCCCCATGTTAAGATTTGTTGACCCCTGTCTTATAAGTGTCTTAAGTTTCAGTTATACGGTCATATGGTATATGATTAGTATTGTGGTAGGCATGGACCGCAACTCTGGCACGTCTGTCGAGCCATGTTTACCTCCATGTCATAACTGGCGTAAACTGAAATGACAAGTTTTGACCGTATGACTCTTGGCTTTTTATGCTTCTATTGTACACCTTAACCCAAATGGTTTGCATCCTACTTTTCAGTAACTTGGTCGCCCGAGTTCTCAATCATGTTTTCTCCCGAGGGAACACTCATTACCTCCTGCTGTTGCCCAAACATTAGCATATGTGCTGTGGCTTCTCTTACATCTGTGCTGTGTGTGTCAGCCTAACTTGTCATGGCCATTGCGTGATTGATTTGGTGCAGTGCTACTTAATTATGTTTGGATGTTCTCACGTCTGTGAAAACATGCACAAATGAATATTATCAAAATTATATCGAGCATGTGTCATATTTCTATTTAGGAAAAGTTATATCGCGATATATATTGTTAGCGTTTTATGGCCCAGCCCTATGTGTAAGAAAACTCAGTTACAACCTGCCTGTTATTTCAACAGGTTTTTAATAAATGACGGGGTTGCTGATGTATGGACGTATAGACACCTTGTATACATCTTGTTCTTTTGGCTCATTAAAAAAGGAGTGAAGAAGGGCAATGCAGCGTGGGGACCACACCCTTTCTGTCCACACACCCTCATTACCAGTTTCTAGTATGCAAGGAATGGAGATCACAGTTGGGCGTGTTAACACAGGATGAACAGTACAGTAACGCTCTCTGAAAAGCACTTCCTAGGGTCAGTGCTGACAGATTCAGAATAGCACAGTGTTTCCCTTCTACACAGCAGGGTGCAAGGCTGAAAACCCAATTCCAAGTTTGCATACGGATGACTTTCCAACCTTCTTTAAATGCACAAGCTGTATCTTGACACTACTATGTGAAAAAAGATGTTTAGAGTAAATATACATATGACTATATGACTGTGGAATTCCTTTTGAACTACTTATCACTGCAATTTGAGGTTACTGTGACAAAGGTGAAACAGATAATGTATTTGACATCATCTGAGAGTCTTTTAGGAGTCAAAGCTCACTGCTGAGTACAGCCATAACTCATTATTTTCATTGCTCAATTTCCCTCTGATCAAACAAAGATCTATCAAGTAGCACTCTTTGATTTCAACATGGTCATTAACTACATTGATAATGTAAGTGTGTGTTATATTTTATGCTGCCTCTTGGCCAGGACTCCCTTGGAAAAGAGGTTCTTAATCTCAACGGGATCTTTTCCTGGTTAAATAAAGGTTAAATGAAATAAATAAAATATTGCTGTGTGATTCTTGGGGATTAAAAGTAATGAGCTGTGTACCATTCATAAATCATATAAATACTTATTTTGTGAAATAAATATAATTTGACCCATTTGCCGATATAAAATGGCTTAAAATAGACTTTGTAATTCCAAGTTTTATCTGACCTTTCCTCATCATTTCCTAGATTTGAATTGAGTGCAGGTTCTCTCTGTTTGGCTCTTTCTCATAAATGTGTGGAATGAAGTTTGATTGGCACTGTGGGGAGTGGTTCATATTTAACCAAGAATGCCTGAGGTAGTCATACACTTTGTACACTTTGATCTATCTGAAGAAAAACCCAATAATGCAGTCCTCCTTTACCCCTGTCACACACAAAACAAAACATATTCTTACAGCACAAAGGCTTTTTCAGACAGGGTGACATGTTGGCAGTATCACTGATACTCAGTAGTGTGAATGTGCAGATAGGCTCATAAATAGGAAAAGATGGAAATGCGTAGGCTCAGGCTACCTGCCAAATAGACCACACCCAAAGTTTGTAGAATTTGTGGCAGAAGCAATTTCAACCCTGTACCAACCCTCTTCCACATATTTAGCTTGAGTATGTGGCAATCATGTGGCAGAGAATACTAGTGCTCTACACCTTGGTCCAGTTAGTTTGGGGGAATCAATAAATTGCATTTATAACACACTCTTCATTCGGTGGAATCTCAAAGTGCTACAGAGAAAGAAAAAAATGTTTTAAAATGTAAAATACTGAGCTAAATAAACAAGGCATTATGGTGGGCCATAAAAAGCCTGTCTGACCAGAAATGTTTTTAGTCCCTTTTTTGAAGGAGTCCAGTGACTGCTGAACTCTGAGGTGGTCATTGAGGGAGTTCCAGTTATGGGGGCAGCAGAGGAGAAGGCTCGGTCTCCCATGGTCCGAAGCTTAGTTCTCGGGGAGAGGAGGAGGTTGATGCTGTGGGGCCGAAGGCCATGGGGGGGGTCCTTGAGGTATTGGGGGCATTTCTATAGATGCAATTGAAGGTGATGAGGGATGTCTTATAATTAATTCTGAAGTGGACTGGCTGCCAGTGGAGGTTACGGAGAATGGGAGTGATGTGGTCCTGTTTATGAGTTTAAGAATTATGGCAGCACTGTTTTGTATGGAGTGGATTTTTTTTTTATTCTGTTCCTGGGGATCCCATAAAGAAGGGCATTATAGTAGTCAAGACTTGAGACAAATGTGTGGGTGAGCTTTTCTGCATCTGTGTGACAGAGAAGGACGTAGTTATGAAATGCTTTTAAGGTGGAAGAAACAGGTTTTAAACAGGTGTTTGATGCAGTTTTCAAATGTGAGGTGTGGGTCCAGTTTCACGCTGAGGTTAGTTGCAGTGGTTGAGAGTGGTATGGTTTGGTCAGAGAATGAGAGATGGAAGATGGCTGGACTTGGTGGGGGGTGCCAATCAAGATGGCTTTGGTCTTGTCACTGTTTAGGAAGAGGAAATTGTGGTTCATCTACACCTTTATCTCCTCAAGGCAGTTGGTGATGGTGGAGAGGGAGGGTAGGGATGTGGAGGATGATGGTACAGATGGTGAGGAAGGGGAAGGGTTTGAGTCGGTCCTGAGGTAGAGTTGTATGTCATCAGCATAACAGTGAAATAAGATACCATGATGGCTAATGACCTGGCCCAGTGGGGGTATGTAAATGATAAAGAGGAGTGGGCCAAGGACAGAACCCTAGGGGGCCCCACAGGTGACTGGAGCTGCCCAGCTAGCAGCAGTGTTGTCCTGGCCAGCGGTGGTTGTAGCCTGGCTAACATTGGTGTTTACTGACTTTTCCAAAATTCTATTTTATTTTCTTTATGTATTGGTTAAACAAACCACAGTATCCGCATTATTCTAGCATCTACACCCATGTCAAAGATGGTTTAAAACCAGACAGTCCCCTGAACAGCTCTGGTTTCAGTCTGCTGGTGTTTTTGACTAAAGTAAAACTTCTAAACCTATGATGTTATTAAACCTAAAAGGCCGCTATTATTTACAAATACGTCATGAAAAAGTGAGAAACAAAACAAGGATATGTATAGGAGATGCTTTCGAAACATGCAGATGGCTGAAAGGGGAGAAGAATATGAAGACCGATGGCTCTCCCGTCATCCAGGGCCGTTGCTAGCCATTTGGGTGCCCTAAGCACAAATGCTTTATGAACACCTTAAGTAACTATGTTAGACATTTTAAAAAAATTAGTTGTCAGATTCCCTAGAGAGGCACACGCCTGCATTTCCTTGCTGCAAAATCTTGGTTTATGTTGCTTTTGTATTGTTTAATCATATTGTTAACCGTTCCTGCTCAGCTCGTCTGACCGTGGTTAGAGAGCACAGGGGAGAACTCCTCCAGGGCCGATGTCGGGGTTAACTCCCTTACTAGCAGTGGAAACAGCAGACTCGGCTTCTTTGTCTTTAGATTGCAGCTTTATTTTAGAACTGTACGTGGACATTAGCATACACTCTTACTTTTT
>JAPTYQ010000010.1:24370417-24382448 GCA_029814465.1 Ostorhinchus cyanosoma
TTTTTTTACAGCCGCGGCTTCCTGCAGCCCAAACAAGTCGATCACCGAATGCACTGACTTGCTCTTCAATGCGCTTCTGTATTCAAGACCAAGTCAGTGCATTCGTATTGACTACAATTTGCACCATTTCTGATAAACCTAGGTTTGATTTTATACTTGAGCCACAACCTGGGAGTTTGGCTATTGTCCCACGCACCTTGTACTTTTCATTTAAATAATATTTGAAACTGTAGTCAAAGATCATTGTTTTTTTTTAGGTTGACCAATTAACTTTAATTAATTAGAAATCTCTAACTATCTTATCTTTATCTTTTTGTTGTCTTTATTCTTTTTGTAATTTTCTCGGTTTACTATTTCATGTATGATGAACAGTTATTTATGATACAACTGCTTTTAATTGAATAACTTTTCAATAAATGTATCCACATCTCTACTGTGGACATGTATAAGAAGAGGCCAGATATTCATTCTCCCATTCTTATGCCTTATTATCTCCTGGCCATTAGAAAAGTATCACTTGCATTTGTCTTTGAGCAGGATTACACAAACCTACTGCGATGATCCGCATGACACTTAGTGCAAGGGCATGATAAGGGCCAAGGTCAAACATCAATGTTGCAACAACGCCTTATTAACTCATGACCTAGCAATATTTTTGTGATGCTTATCACTGGTTATAACAGATTCATACATGTCTGGAGATGAAACAGTCTTTTATTTAACCAAACTTGCTAGTTTTCCCAGCACTAGTTAGCATACTAGCAGTGAGTGTGATAGTGGTTAGAGCAAAACAACATCAAAATAATCAAAATATCAGCATAGGTTATATGCCGATGTATCATGTAAAACATTTTCAGGCTCAGTGCATGTCTGCAAAAGATGTTTTGCACCATTTGGTAAATGATCTTCTCAGGTGGATTTTGACATGATGCATTTCTCTTTGTGTCTTTATCTCTCCTTTCTCAGACGGTGAAGCAGATGTGGCCGTTCATTTGCCAGTTTATTGACAAGTTGTTCAGAGAGACCATTGAGCCAGCTGTGAAGACCGCTAGCCCTTACCTGAGCTCCTTCTCTTTCACCAAGATCGACATGGGCGATAAGGTTACCACATCACAAATATCACTGTCAGATTGTTTATGAGATTGTATCACTCTTCACACAGTTGAAAGAGATAGAAAATGATTGGTTTGTCCCTTAAGGATGCAGCTTTCCCATTTCAAAGAACAGAGACAGTTTATTTTGAAGAAATTGATCCTTACTCATCTATATTTTATTGCCAACAATGAAATATGTCCATAATTGTGGATGATGCATTTTTAAATTTTACTTTAGTTAACCATTATTTAACCAGGAGAACCTCATTGAGATTAAAAATCTCTTTTCTAAGAGTGTCCTGGCCAAGATGGACAGCAGTGCAATAAATAGTTAGACACAAATTTTCATTCATAAAAATAAAACAAATTTTCAGTACATCAAGGTACACAAGATCAAGTCAAACGTTTGCTAAAAGTGCCCACAAAGTGTTAAGTATATTAGATAAAACATCTGCAACCAGATATCTCTGACTCTAAGTCAGACAACATCCTCTTAAAAGTGTCCAGCGAAACCAGCTCTTTAAGTTTTAAGTCTTTTTGTAGTTTGTTCCAGGTGAATGGGGACACAAGGTCTTTTTCCCCTGTTCTAACTTCAGAAACTGACAAAAAGAAAAGATCCTGAGAATGAAGATTATAGGCGTTGATGGTTCTCCGATTGATGTAGGTCAGAAGGTAGGATGGGAGCAGACCTAATATAGACTTGTAAACTAAAATACGCCAGTGACTAAGTCTGCGAGCTGACAAAGAATGTAACCAAGTAGAGTAAAAGGAAATTACCTCATAGAAAGAGAAAACATACAGCAGGATCTTAAGGCTGTGATTTTTCTCTTTGCTTCGTTTTAGTTATATAGGCCTTTTTTGATCCCGTTAGCCTATGAATCAGATCAATATAGCATTCATCTAATTTTTCCATCCATTTCTCTGTCTTTCTGTCATAGTTTCTGTTTTATCAACGGTCGTGCCACAATAATCAGTTCAGTGTTGAAGTGGTTTCTTTTCCTATTTTAGCAACCAGCAAACTGGAAAGAGGTATTCGACTAAAAATAAGCATCTTTCGTTGAATAACTTAATTACTGTATGTCAAATACTGAAATGCTTTGTCTACATTTTCCTTTCAAAATTGCTAAATATCTGAAAGTGCTTTTTTCAAAATAGTCCTTGTTTTTTTAACTAGAGCAGCAAACAAGACTCGAGCAATTTTTTTGGAACATTCTAATGCATAGTTTCATCATCTCTTATTAGCCTGTATTATATGATTACTTAGTGTCATTTTTAATAGCACACAACTAAATCAGCCAGAAACGCAGAATCAGCAGAAAGAGAACATTTTTAGACCTTTGTTGAACATGACTTAATAATCCTGTATATAGCAATGGTTATAAATACACCAGTAGGAGAAACTACAAAATGTATTTTAATCTATATAATAACAGAATCAAGTATATGTGTGTAATGCAGTGTAGCCCAGCATATAGCCATCACCATGTCTGTCTGTCTCTGTCATCATTTTGTGTCTCCAGCAAAACTGGAAAACTATTCAGTATTCTTCCCCTGAATATTCAACCATTTCTCAGTTATGTGTTGTGCCTTTGCCACCATGCTATATTGTCTTGTTTTTGTTGATGAAATTTAGTTGATTTACTCATTGCATAAAATACGTCTTGAAAAGTCTCATATGTACTCGAATGGAAGATGTGTTCTGCTTGTGGTAGCGATGTAGCAGACCATAGCTGATACTTGATGCAGATCATCATAGTTTAGGCTGCTGACCCCATGAACTCGATCTGGATTGGAGGAATATAATAGATGGATTGTTTTGTTGTGATGTATAGTTTAATTAGACACCATATGTAAAGCTCCCACAAAATCCTGTTTGTTAGAGACGACTTATGTTACAAGACCTGATAAGTTGCTGAACATTATACTGTATCTGTCTTTAAGCTCTTTATTTTGGATTGTGTGCACTATACGAAGCAAGAGGGGTTATATAATCTAGTGACAGTTATTTAACAATCAGTACTGTATGAAGAGCACAATGGAATTACCATAAAAAATGTGCAAATGTGTTAAAATCTATGACCATACCTCAGTGCATTTGAATTGAACACTTCAATGTTGACTATAGTTAGCTTCCTAAAATAATTACCTTAGTCTTTTTTTTTTGACAAGCATGACTTTTTTTGCCTAAATCATCAAATACTCAATTTGTGGTTTAGGTTTTGTGTTCCCTGAAAAGTCTGAAAAAATAAATTAGGCAATTATTTTAGCAAGGTGACAATATTTTAAGACTTTGTTTAAACAGAATATGAAAGTGTAAAGCTCTGCCCCACTATCAGAAACAAGCAGATAATGAGTAATATAGTACTTTGATCATGCTGCTGCAGCACTGCTGACAACCTGTGAATGCATTGGTCCTAATTGGTCCTTGTTGTTGTTTGTTTACATCCAATTAACTCTGTAAAGCCCTGTGAGATAACCTTGTTGTAATATAGGACTCTACAAATAAAACTGAATTGAATTAGCATCCAACTAAATTGGATTTGCAGATTTAAAAGCTGTTTTGTGTGAAATTTGCTTAGTTTTGAGAACAAATTCCTAACTTTCATTGTGTTTGCCCCTGCAGCCACTGAGAGTGAATGGGGTGAAGGTTTACACAGAGAATGTGGACAAACGACAGGTCATCATGGACCTGGAGATCAGGTATTCACTGAACTCGGTCATATTCAAACATTGGACTGACTTGTTAAAGCTGCTGATATATAACAAATTCACAAAAATCTGAGAATGAGTGAGAAGCATATAGTGAATGGAATTAATAAAAAATGTGGTACAGAGCTGATAAAAATAATTGGTGTCTTATTTTAAACATTTAAATATCAAGTGCTTAGTGCCACAGATAGATGGATGTCCTGTGTCTTTATTACCTACAGTTATAATTTGCTGTCACACCATAATAATCTCGACATTATGCTGCTTCTTCTCTTTTCAGTTTTGTTGGGAATACAGAGATTGGTGTGGATATCAAGAAATACTACTGCAGAGCTGGAATTAAAAGCATACAGGTAAAAGAGAGGCACACAAGCGCAGTTTTTTTTTAGCATCATGAGCCCATTTTCCACCAGATTTAGAGGATCTTTTATTACAAGGAATTTATTTACCTGGATAAAATAATTCCTGGTAATCTTGACTGGACGCACAAGTTCTTGAAAGTGTGTTCAAGTGAGGCTCAGTTGTTACAAGTTGCTGACTGTTCAAAGTCCTACTGAATTTCTTTTGAGCATATTCAGCATATGTTCAACGAGATCCGGGCTGTTTTGAGTGTATTCAGATGGACAGACAGATGATGCACTTGTACGAGCTGGATATGCTCTGCTTGGCTCAGCTTGGCTCCACTCAGATTCGCTCGGCCTGGTGTAACAGGGTAACTTCCCCCCTGGACAACCTCCCCTGGGAAACTTATCCTAGGATAACTTTCACCCCTGGGGGAAGTTATTCTACGATAAGTTTCTCTCCCCCCTCGTCAACTATCCACCCGGTTAGAAGAAGGTAGATATTACATCAAAATTATATTATACCGATTACACAGATATTACATCAAAATTATATTATACCGATTACACAGATATTACATCAAAATTATATTATACCGATTACACTGTATATTACATATATAAAGACATGTCCCTATTAAAGAAATAATAAATAAAAGGTGCTTTTAGTCCATCGGGGTATGATCGTGACGACAAATAGTTGTTTACTTCTTGAATATTCTCGGGGAAAAAGACAGTGCACTATGGCACCATGCCATGTAGACAGTATACAGAATTTTTGGTTTGGTGCATTTTCGGTTTTCAAAGCTCAAAGTTCGTTTTTTTTTTTGTGTTTTTTTTTGTGTTTTTTTCTTTTTAACCTGTCTTGTCCAGCATCCTAACAGCAGAATGGTAGTCTGGCTGCCTTTGGTGCTGAGCAATTTTTCTTTGCCAAGGGAAGCTTCATAAAGAATATGAGGCTGCCCTTGATATTCTACTGTCTTTATTTTGAGTTTATTGAGATACATTTTGATGCCGGACCTGACGGGGGGGGTGCAAGAAAGTGCGGAAGACCCTTACAAAACCCAACAACAACCACCATAGTAACAATATCAACATCAACAATAACTGGAACAAAAACTGAGCACACTGTAGTCTAATCCTATAGTAAACAGCCTTACCCTCTTTCTTCTCCAACCGCTGCAGCTGAATTCTTCACAGCTTCTGCCTGTGACGCATCATCGGGCTGTTTGGACCTGAAGCTCCTGCAGAAGGTCTCATATAGTACTGGAAAACAAATGAGTGTATTATTAAAATGTAATGTAAGTCACAGTAAACTTAATAAGGGAAAGCGAAACATGTAAACCAGTAAAGACAGTAAAAGCAGAGGGTCAAAGTGGACAGTGTTCCATAATCTGGTAAAATAGTCAAAGTTACTTACACACAATGCTGTCTTTGCCAGCAAAATGCAGATCTGGACTTGCCAACAAAGCTCAATAGATAGCTTGTTACGGCTTCATTATGTGGTGAATTTAGTCTGTGGAAACAAAATGTAGGCTACGGTTAGATCTGCATCTATGAACGGATCTGTGTCCTCAGACTGAACGAAACCATATTCTGTAAATCTTACCTTTGCTCCGGCTCCTAACGCCTTGTATTTGTCTCTGAGTGGTGAAGCTGGCATACTGCTGCCTGTAAAAAGATCCAATGTGTGAAAAAAATGCCATGCCCCTGTGGCATGTTTGATGCATTCCAATGTACATGTCCAAGCACATGAAAGGCTCTCCATTGCAACAGAGCAAATGGCAGGAAACAAAGGGTTAATTTGACTATCCCAGTGATGAAAAAACAAAATTCACATTTTGCATCACAGATTAAGACTTTTCATCCAATTTAATCCTTTAATATTTTGGAGGAAATTTTTTTTTTGACCAGCCAGAAAATGAGCCTGTGTTCATGCATGAAATTATGCTATAACTGTCAGTTTGGACCGAAAGCCAGGTGTCCATACCAACATATGCAAATAAAGAAATTTCATATAAAATAAAATATATTTTATATAAAATAAGTATTCTATTATAAATTTGGTTGATACTTTTTGGAGAGTCTTTTTTTTGATACACCCTGTATAGGAGCTAACCACTGTTGTCTGTTGGGTTTTTCAGTCATTTGGCAACTTTTGAAATGCCTTAAGCTACTTTTTTTTTTTTTAATCAGTGCCAAGTAACACCTTTTGCTTTTTGGGCAAATCAACCAACAGCCAGGGAGAGAAGCTGAACAAGCTGTGAGTGAATGTATCTAATGAGCAATCAAAGACCCTATTACGCTGTGTTTCCAGTACATGGGACCAGCTTGACTGGGCTTGGCTTGACTCGACTCTGTATTCCTGGAGAGGATTTCCATTACAGGATAGTAATGACTTTAGAGTACCTGGACATCATAGTGGTGCGGCGTGTTACTTCCGTGTCATCTGCTCAGGGAGTTGCTGATAAACTTGTGCATTGCGTATTATCTCGTCTGGATTTTTACATGGCCACCAAAGATTGAATCTCCTCGACCAACCATGGTGTCGTTTTGGGCTGTCATGATGTGGATTACTGTACCACTGTATTTACTGTCAACTTCCACATCTGTATTTTGTAAACCGGCGGACCCTTTTCTGCTGTCTCGAAGTAGGTCTAAATACACCCATAGTTTAATTTAGTTTACAATTATTTTTCATTTAATATCAAAACTAGAAAAGCACTCAGAGAGCACAGACCTTCACCAAGGCAGATCAGTCCCCCGCCCCCAATTATCACCAAAATGTAATTGTGTTCCTTGTGCCAGTATCAGCATTTCCTGAAAATTTCATCAAAATCTGTACATAATTTTTGGAGTTATCTTGTTAACAGTCAGACAAACACTTACACTTGTTTCTGCTGAAAAGATGGACATTTTAACATGGGGTCTGAAGGGATCAATTTGCTTATGGAGCCAGACTCAAGTGGACAAAGACCTGCAAGGTTTGCCATGTTTGGATCAGCTTGGAAAAACAGACAAACCGGTTCATAATGCTTTTTTTTGTCTTCCATTCAGCTTCATGGTGTGATGAGAGTGGTGATGGAGCCACTGCTGGGGGACATGCCTCTGATTGGAGCAGTTACTGTCTTTTTCCTCAAAAAACCAGTAAGTACACAAGCTGTTAGTCTTACAAATGCTTTAATTAAAATAGCAATATGATATGCCATTTCATTCAAACAAACATAAATATACTGTTGAGTTTGGCCATGGCCAACTTCTGCAACTGGGGCAAGTCCTCTCACTGTTAATTCCACTTTTAGCAGCACATTCCTTCTCCCTGATGGCTATCTTCCTTCCTGTGCTTCTTCGTGTTTTGTCATCCAGATTCAGTATTTGCTACTGGCACCCACATTAAGAAATAAACATCAAAATCCTAAAAGACATTTTGTTGAATTGAAAATTCCTATTAAAATGTCCTCATTTAGGTGAAAATGTGAGTAAAAATAAAGTTCATTACTTGATTTACAAACCTAGAGTGGATTTAGTTAAGGTATTTTCTCTCTTAATCCTCTATATTAGAGTGGAGTTGTCAGTGTTGTCAGGGACAACTATGTTGTCTAGGCCAGTGGATTAAATCAGTGGGTGGGGCCATATGACATGCACTAGAATGGTTTACCTAATTCATCTTAAAGGACCATTGCAGTTGCTTTTAGTAATGAGGTCTCCTCTTCATCCATAATTAAAAGCAGGGATCATCAGGGCTTGAATTTTATTTTCTTTATATATGCTATCTCTAGGTTCAATAATTCAGAAAGATGTCCTGAATTTCTACCATTACTCTTATTTTTTATAGCTTCATTTGTCATTGGCATTGACATTTGTAAATGTAGAGATCGTATTCAACAAAGTTAAAACACCAAAACCTGTTGTATGTGTTATAAAGTTATCTGAATCTGGATCATATTTGATTTTGTGAATTAAATACAACTTAAAGCTTGACCATTAGATGAAGTCTTTGCCTACATCATTTTGGAGTGGGCAGCTAAATAATAAACACTTTAAGATTTAAATACGTAAAGGAGTGCCCAAAGCAATTACAGGACTTGGAGGTGGAGGTGTGCATATAAGAACATTGTATGCATTTTTTGAATGTTTTCATACATTCATAATATTAAAACACTGGCATAAGTTGAATTATCAATTTTTTTTTTTGAAAATTTTGAGTATATACTGTACATAACTTAAATTGAACATTTTGATAATTTGTGAATAACTTATACCAAAGGAAACTTAGCGTGTTGACTGAGTCGTAGCCAATACAAAGGCTGTCTTGACGATTCAAATCATAACCACACTAGACATTGCAGTATCAGCACAATGAGAGAACAGCTAGTAGGTAACAGCTAGTAGGTGCAATGGATAGTACTTGTGCCTCACAGCAAGAAGGTCGTGGGTTCATTTCCAACACCAGTTGATGGAGGTGGGTCCTTTCTGTGAGGAGTTTGCATGTTCCCCTCGTGTCTGCATGGAGTCTCTCTGGGTACTCTGGCTTCCACCCAGAAGACATGCACTGATTGGTTAATCTAAATTGCCCATAGGTGTAAATGTGAGAGTTGATTGTTCATCTCTATGTGTCAACCCTGTGATGAACTGGCGACATGTCCAAGGCGTACTTTAGGTTGATTTTACCCCAAATTACCATTTTGATTTTAATTTGAAATATTAAGTTGAGTTTACTTTAAAAATATATTTCTTATACCCAGAAAATTAAGGAGTTTATACAGCAAACACTCTGGCTTGATCTACATAATAATCTGATGCAAAAAGTTGCCTTAATTTTTTTAAGTAAGACATTCACACAATTTTTTTCAGTGTAGTGGTTTGAATCTAGGTCTGTCCCAGTCTAAGTTTAAGCACAACATACTATGTATCGTTGGCACAACAGAATAATTTAACTTGGTACTGTGAACTGCAACCTCGTTAAGAAAATTTAAAATATTTACTGCAGAAGGTTGCTTTAAAATTTTAAATGATCTCAACATTTTCTGTTTTACAGTGTACCCAATGGGTAACCTGCCAAAACATGTGGGGACAGATTGAAAAGAAGAATATTTGCGGGTACAGGCATAGAAAAAAATTTAATGAAATGTGGGCAGGTAGCGGGCAAAGAAGTGTAAAAAATGAAAGAAGATTCATGGATGAAAATAATATGCAGGACATTTAATGATGAGGTTTATCTAATTTGATCGTGGTTAATCCACAGCCAGTTTATTTTATCATGAAGTGAGCCTCACCTCTTTACATCCGACAACAGATGTCATTGAGCAGCCCATACTAGAGATTTATTGATGGCGTGCGTTTTAGCCAAAAAATAAAGCCCTTGTGAGCTACAGTGGAAACTAAGTGTTTAAGCATGGGTCAGGTTGCTGGTCCCATGTACGCAGGTATGGGCAGGTGCTGATTGGACATGCAAAAAATGCTGGTAGTGGGTCAGGTTACTGTACTCAGCTTTGCGTGTACAGGCTGTTTTCCCTACTTTTAACCTTTTGATTCCCTTCACAATAACACTGATGTTTCCCAGAAATGCCAGCTGCATGAATGTACTTCCTGATTGAATTCTGAAGTTCAGCCCCTCATCTCAACAAATTGTGAAAACCTACTTCTTCTTGTCAACTAAATCTGAAGGAAAACTATGAAAACTGAAATATAGTTTACTTTGTTTATTCAATTTACATTTTGGCGCACACCAGTGACACTTTGATGTGGCCTCAGCCATTGTTAACAAGTAAACCGGAAGAAGTGATACACAAACTCAGTCTTTTCAAACTGTTTCTGGATAATGCATGAAAAAACCTTTTACTTCAAACTTGACACATGTATAGAGGCAATTGATATGGTGACATCACCACACGCATTGACATGGCATCTGCTGGATCAGTGCCAAAATAAGCAACAATACATGTGAGGGGCAGGGTTTTTTGTGTGTCTGGCCCCACTTGTTTGTTAAATTTATTTCATTTTAGTTTGTTAGGTTTTTGAATATAATTCTAAATTTGGAGATTATAGTGATATTAGTTATTACAGGTATTATCTCCTGCTGCACAACAAAGTCTGGTTGCTGTCCGGAGGCAAGGTGCTGAAACGCTTTGCTGTATGCCTGATTGAGGTGAAAAGAGGTCATCCAGAACACGTCAAATAGATCTACAAATGTCAATATGCATTGGCGATAAGTTCGATACATGATACACATAGGTTCAAAGCACATTACTCATAGGGTAGAAATAAGTTTTGGATAGACATTGTCTCGACGTGTTTCCACTTATGACTAACTTATAAGTAACGTTTGAACGTGTGTGAAGATCGCATAACTTATCTACAACTTATGGCCTGTGTATGACACATACGCTGATATAAGGTGAGAAAGTTTGTGCATGCACAAAATTTCTTGACAACCTATATTATGACCTATAGCAGCATGCTTCAGCGTGCTCTTAACTTATACAAAACTTACAACTTACCCATAACTTATTTTATGTACACTATTCACCAAATTTGGCATACCCTGCCTAAATCATCAAGGTGACAAGGCCTTTAGTCACTGGATGTGCAATGTCATTACCTCTTTCCAGTAAAATTTGAGAACATTTCATAGTATTGTGCTCAATATGTAAGCAATGTAATAAGTTTTTGCTGCACAGACATTCTGTGGCTCTGCTCCTGTGTGTCTGAGCTGCATACTGCCTCAGTACCCCCCCCCCCCACACACACAGACACACACACACACACACACACACACACACACACACACACACACCAGCGAAGTGCAGCATCACCTCCCACACTCACTCGGCTGCAGCAGAGAGAAACAGCAAGAGGAACTGTTTTTTTTTACTCCATGGAAAGCTGTGATTCTGTAAAACGATACAACACTACACTTTAGTGCCCCATGACAATATTGTCCTTACGGAAACATGTTGTTAGGGCACATCAAGGAGAGCAATCAAATTTTTTTCATGCAAGTTTTAGAGAGTGTATTACAGCCTTTTCAATGTCATATAAGTTGCATCTCTGTGAAATAAACAAAGATATATGCACCTGTTAATTCCCATGTCCACCATTATCTAATGTAAGACAATTGTGCTATTGTGTAATCTAATGTTAATGTGATCTGGTCAGATATGCAATATAACACACTTTAACTGTAAATAGTACTGATAGAAGCTAAAAACAAGTTCAAGCTCTTCATATTTCACAGGGAAGATAAAAATAAGGACAAAATTTTGCCCTTTCAGTATTAACAAAAAGTCAATTTTATTTGATCAAAAATTTAAGCTTGGCAAAAAATGTTATTTGAAGTCACCTAGGAAAAATATCGCAAAATGACTTGGCCACGCCCTCTCAAAAAATCAAAATACATTCCACAAATGGGAGATATCCCCAAATGTTTTTCCACGTACAAACATGAAACATGGTACAGACATAGCCCATGGTAGGGCAAGTAAACACTTACATTATGGCCCCACTCTAAACCCAACAGGAAGTCAGGCATAATAGATGGAAGTGTGGACCTATAAAATCACACCCCTCATACTTTCATCATGATCTCCTCGGATTTACATGCAATTTCCACTCAACTTGGTGAAAATCACCTACACACGTGTGATCAAAAGTTATGACCTACATTTTTGATCAAATGTTGGGCTTGGCTGTGATGACCTTCCAATAAAGTGGCCATTTTTAGAGATATAAAAGTGTGTGAATTAGAGCCCGACCGATATGGGATTTTTGGGGGCGATGCCGATACCGATATTGGGGGCAAAAAAAAGCTGATAACCGATATATCGGCCGATATCCGAGATTGGCCGATATCCGATATATTGGCCGATATATGAAATAAGAACATTG
>JAPTYQ010000010.1:24388480-24408059 GCA_029814465.1 Ostorhinchus cyanosoma
ATATGGACAGTATAGTTTGTTGGGTGTGAGAATCAGGATGAGGCATTCAGATGTTTTGTTTTGAACTGACTCTAAAAGAGATGATGGACACATAACCAGTTAAGTGTTGAATTGGTTCTCAGCTCTGCTGTACAACTAATGCATTTTCTTTTTCACATCTCTGTCCTGTCTCATCCTGTTCTCTACATTCTGTTTTCTTCCCATCCTTTTTTATCCAATATGAGGCATTCTACTAAATTGGTTAAAATTCAGGGTCAGAAAATATGTGAAATTTGTATACTATTTTGGAAAAACTTTGACCATATCTGTGATGTACCGGATCGAAGGAACACATGTTTAGTAAAAGTACAGTCAATTTTCATTTTTTTAATTGCATACTTTATTGGAATAAATGTTCCTCTCCCAAGATTTGTCGCTATCAAAACTTAACATTACCTTTTAGAATTAAGATAACTATATTAAACTATTAATATTTTTTCCATTTCCCCATGTACAGGCTCTTTTTAAAAATGCATGTAGGTGTTATATTTTAGGTGGTATATTTTAACATACTTTATAATGTTGGATTTTTATGATGCATCCAAACACTACGTTTCCTGTAAAATGTGTAAAGTTGATTATATTGATTTCACAATTAATGAGAGTTGAATTTACACACACACCTAACCAATCATTGTAAAATACAGGTTGATAACTCATCTTTTATTTTTGACAAAACAACTGGTGTTTCGGTAGTCACAGCACTGTTTTGGTAGTGACTGTATTGTTGCAAAATTGACCATAGCATCAAGTTAATTTAAACTTAGCGTGACCTTAGGTAACCCTAACCCTCTTTTGGGCTGAAGACCTACGCTCTGGGTTCTGATCACCTTCACTTGAGCTAGCGGTGCTTGGTGGTGTGGAAGCCTGACTAATCATCTCTATCTCTCTGTTTTTTCAACCATCCTGTGGTCTTGTTGTCTTTTCCGACTCTCCTTTTCCCCCTGTTGGATCATTCCAGCTCAAGTTTTAAAATATTATTATTAATAATATGCATCAAAAGAATGAACATACCTTTTTATCACTACTGAAACCATCATGTCACTACTGAAACGTTTCGGTAGTGACACTTTTAGCAAATTTGTAGCTTAACTCAACAATGCTAGGCTAAAAACAGCTACAAACACAGTTCTGAACAGGGGCCTGTTGCACAAAACTAGGATACGGGATTAAGCAGGGATATGTTGGTTATCCTGGCTTAATTTATCCATGGTAGGGGGCAGCAGGATATGTTTTGATATAAGTTACCATTGAGATTGATTCTGTGGAGCCAGCCTGATCCAAACCAGGCTAAGTACCAGGATTTATTTAATCTCATCCCTCAGTCACCACAAATGGAACCAATAGTTCTTCCACTGCCAGCAACACAATAGAATCACATTAACTAGACCCACTGTCAAAAACGTGTGGTGATTAAATAATTGTACAAAATTCCAGTGTCCGCTGGTTTCCGTCCTACTTATGATACAATGACTATGGGGGTACCCATCAGTGGAAGTGAAAATGAAACCCCCTCCACACACATACCTCCCACACCTCACTAACTTTCATTTGAGTGGGTAGGATATATATTGTTATATATTGTACATATGTATGATGAGTCTGTGGCTCAGGAGCTAGAGCAGGTCATCCTGAAAGGTTGGTGGCTCAAATCCAGGTTTGTCCTTGTCAAGGCTGTATTAGAATATACTATGTATTGTTGGGACAATAGAATAATTTAATTTGGTACCATGAACTGCAACCTCATTGAGAAAACTTAAAATCTTGATTGTAGAAGATTGCTTTAAAAATGTAAATCTCAATCAACCCCCTATTTTTTGTCACCAAACCAAATTAAATCAAATAGATACCAATGCCTTTAGCTTAGTAACAATAGAAACAACTAAAAACTAAACAATTCAATAGTTGCGGAAAAATTAACATTCACATTCTTCATATATTTTCATGACATTTCTTTTAAACCTAAATAACTTTGTACAGTTTTTGAACTCAGGATTTAACTTATTCCTAACAATCCTCCGAGACACAGACTAAATGTCTTTGTATTTGTTCAACAGAAGGTTTTTGAACACGACTTCCTCTGAAATTAGAAACATATGTTTTTTTTGTACATAAATTGTGTTGTTTTAAAGTGGACTAAGTCTCTAAACTTTAAATCTTTTAACTTGATAATAAACTGATATGTCTGTTTTCTATTTGACACTTTATTGATCAGTAGTTTGGGCCTTTTCTGAATAAGGGTGATTGGATTTGTATTAGTTCTGGAAGTATTCCCCCACACCTACATGCAGTACGTCATAGAAACTTCACTTCTGTATATAGTTATACCAAGGAATTTGATTTCATTTACCCTTTCAGTCAGTATTATTTATACTTAGATAACTGACTTCACTGTGGGAAACATCACCACTAAATGGCAAAGGCTCGAGAAGGGCATCATGGCAGGATGTACGGTTTCTGTGACCCTGTTCATACCAGCAATGAACCTGTTTCTAATAGCAGGGGAAACGCAGTGCAGAGGCCCGAAAGCAGAAGACGGCACAAGACACCCTGCCTGTCGAGCTTTCATGGACGATGTCACTGTAATGACTCCCTCCATCCAGGGCACACAGTGGATCCTGAATGCCCTGGAAAGGATGGGGACATGGTCTCACCTGCAGTTTAAACCGGAGAAGTCGAGGAGCCTCTGTATCTTGAAGGGGAAATTAAGGAGGAACATCTTCACCATTCAAGGTGCAGAGATCCCCACAATTCAAGACCAAAGCATCCGATGCCTCGGAAAGCATTACGACAGCTCCCTCACAGACGGCAACAATCTTGCAAGCACCAAAGCCCAGTTAAACATCTGGCTCAAGGCAGTCGATCACAGCCCGCTACTTGGAAGATTTAAGGTTTGGTGCTTCCAGTACGGCATTATCCCACGGTTGCAGTGGCCCTTCCTACTGTATGATTTTCCCATGTCCCAAGTGGAAGGAATGGAAAGAATGTGCAGTAAATTTCTGCGGAAATGGCTGGGAGTCCCCCCATCATTCACCGCAATAAATTTGTACAGTAAGACGTCCAAGCTTCCCCTGCCTGTCTCATCAGTGGTAGAAGAGTTTAAAGCCACTAAGGCAAGGGCAGTTAGTACACTTCTTTCGTCCAAGGACAGGAAAGTCCAAAATTCAAACTGAGTCATCAAATGTGGGAGGAAATGGAGGCCTCAACAAGCTGTAAGGGAGGCAGAGTCCTACTGGAGGCACCAGGAAATCGTGGGCGTGGTGTGCAAAGGACGACTCGACCTGGGACACTACAGCGAAAAGAGGTGGAGCAGGGCTGACAGTAGAGGCAGAAGAAGCCTGGTAGTGCAGAGTCCGTGAAGCAGAAGAGGAAGAGCACCAGGGGAGAGCCATTGGACTGGCCTCCCAGGGCAGATGGACTCAATGGGATCATGCACAAGAATGCCCACTGTCTTGGAAGGATTTGTGGCAGACAGACCAAGGAAAGTTAAGCTTTCTCTTGCGCTCTGTGACCGACCTGCTGACAACTCCAACAAACATGAAGATCTGGGGTCTTGAGGAAGACCCTTCGTGCAAGCAGTGTGGCGCACCTGCATGTACACTGAACTACATCCTGACTGGCTGTCCAAAGGCATTGGCGGAGGGGCGGTACAGATGGAGGCATGATAGAGTCTTGACGGAGATCGGAAAATGGGTGGAACAGCAACGAGTCAAGGCCAACAACAACAAGCTAGCCCAACCACTGAGAGTCATAACCTTCATCGGAGGACTCAAGAAACAAAAGACCGCAACAACAACCAAGACCCGGCCTAACATCCTGCAGGACGCCTTAGATTGGGAGTTATCTGTCGACCTAAAGAGGAAGCTAATTTTCCCACAGGATGAGGCAGCGACTTCCCTTCGCCCGGATATGGTCTTGATATCGAGGAGCACAAGAACCATTGCTGTTGTCAAACTCATGGTACCCTGGGAGGAGAGGCTGGCCACATCCCACCAACTGAAGAAAGCCAAATACCAAGACCTGATCGACGAAGCTGTGTTAAAGGGGTGGCATGCAACCTGCCACCCCATTGAAGTCAGCTGCCGAGGTTTTCTGGCAAAATCGATGGCATACTTCCTGCAGAGGATTGGGTTGGGACCTAATCAGCTGAAGGGGGCCACCAGGGACATCGCCACAGCAGCTGAGTCCAGTTCAAGGTGGCTGTGGATAAGGAGAGCCCACAGTTGGAACCCTTCTGCTGGTGAAGGCTAGTCAGCCTTTGCTGCCCCACTCAGGAGAGGTGTTCAGGTTAAGGGGCGAAACACCGGTGACCCTGAGATACCTGCTGATGAGGCGGAGGGGTTCCAACAAAGTGGAGGATCACGGAGCTCTGTCAGAAAGATCCCCAGCGAACGTAGGTCCTAGTTGGAACAAGTAGCGAGCATTTTGAATGTTTACTTTACAGTTTCTCATAGACTATATATGCCATATAAATATGAATACACAAACAGTAACATGATGTGCCTTTATTGAAAAAGGATCAATCAAATCAAGTAAAACCATCAGCTCCTTCAAAACTGAAGTAAAACAGTGACTCTACAAGATAGACAGAACCAAAGTATATGATTGAACAGAAGAATAAATATGCATTCAAGGGCCCACATGTCTGTACACCGAAAGGCATGCAGGACAAATCCATGCACAACAACTGAACAGACAAATGAATGGATGAAGTAGCCTCCCTGCAACACAGTATACACAATACTCACACAGTATTCAGCACAAACATAAGAGGCCAAATCAATTTTCATTGAATTTAAACAAAGCTTAAATTTCTCTCTCCCTGCAGGACAGATTTAACTGACATTCACATCATGCATGTTAATCAAAATGATTTAACACGTGTATGTCTCTGACCAGCCAACCATCATCAGGGAAGATGGCAGGACTGTCCCAGGCCATGTGTGATTGTTTTTTAAAATGCGTTTTTCACTGTGGGACTGCAATTTGAACCAGATCGGTAGAACACCTCATTTATATATATATTTTTCTTGAATTTTCTTTTTGGTCACTTTCTTTCTCATCTGTTCTTAAACTATGTGGATCCCTCACCCACCACAAACCTTGTGTTGAGTTTCATTATATTAAATTACAGTTAATAATTACATCACACAGTTTAAGCATTTTGTTTAAACACATACTAATTTGGGTCCACACATATTGGTTGTTGTTTGAATGATTTACTTACATTTGTTTGAGTTGCTGCCAGACAAAGGACCAGATGGAGGGCCTGGTCACCATTTAAGAAGCTGGAGGGAACTACTGCCACAAGGCTGAGAGGGGAAACACTTTCTGTGTATTAATTTAGTTGTTTAATTCTTGGTTTAAATCACGTTTATTTCACACAGTTAGTGTTTTGTATCTAGTGTGATTATTTGTTGTTTTTATGTTACTTTGACTAAATCAATGGTTTGGTTTAATTTCTTAGTGTCATGCCTCCTCCTTGTGTTTGTTTTGGGTTGGTCGCCTTCTATTTAAGCCCACCTTTGTTCATTGTCTAGTTAGGTCAGATTTGTTCTGCTACAGTTATGTTTTAGTTGACCTCAGCTAGGCCCATCTTTGTTCATTTTGTTAATTGACATTTTTTGGAGCTTTTGTCAAACATTTTCTAGCTTTATTAAATCATATTTTTTCCTAATTTTGCCACCTTTGTCTTGGTCCTTCTGTTTGGTCCTCTACAAACTGTGTGTGTCTTTCTCTTCCCCCTTGTTTTCTCTGTTGCCCCTCCCATCTCCCCCTCTTTTCCCTCTTTCTGCTTTCTCTGTTTCATTCATCTCAGTGGTTTGAGTGACAGTATCATCCAGGACATCATCCACAGCCACCTGGTGCTACCTAATCGTATCACCATCCCTCTGGTTGGAGAGGCCCAGCTGGCCCAGCTCCGCTTCCCCATGCCCACGGTAATGCGATTTATGAGCTCTATTCTAAAATAAAAACTGTATAATATACTGCACATATGCTATTGATGGAACTCTAGGGTGACAGAGGGATAGAAAATTAAATGTTTGTTCAACTATGAAATGCTTCAGAATATCCATGGATCAACATGAATCAAGACTACAACTGCAATTAAGCATTTATTCATTGTTTTTAATCCATTGGTTATTTCTTTGATTAATCAATACTTTTTTTTTGTTTTTTAACACTTTCTTTTTATTGTCTCTTTTTTTAAGAACATGTAGCAAATATGGACATACAGATGGAAGATAAAACAAAAAGAAACAAACGTCAAGAGAAAAAACATAGTTGATTGCCATGTCTCTACTGTATGCGCCAGTGTTATCAAAAAATCATTCTTATTCTGTTGTTGTATAAATAGACCATTTTTCCTACTTTTCTCAATATTGTTCTTCTTGAGTCCTTACCTTATGGTTCAACACTTCCATTACATATACCTCCACCACACAATTTTTTCTCCAGTCATTCGGTGTTCGTTGCTTTGTACCATTTTCTTGTGATTGTTTCCTTGAAGGATGCTAACAAACTTTTCAGCAAATGTCTGTCCTCTTTTAATACAACATTGCCTGACATATTGCCCAGATACAGTAGTACCCTTGACTTTGGTATATTATAGCCCAGAATTTAAGTAATTACCTGGTGAACATTCTCACAAAAGTATCTGATTTTAGGACAAAACCAAAATACATAAGAATGATCTGCATTCATATCTTCACATTTTCTCCAACATGTCTGTGGTACTGATGTGTGTTTATTTCTATTCTTGTTGGTGACAAAGCATCTAATCAAGTTATTCCAACAATATAATCTCCAAACCCATGATGATGTCAGCTGTGTTTGCCAAATATGTAACCAATAATCTTCTGAAATAGTCAAACCCAGTACTCTTTCCCATGTCAGTTTTATATATGTTTTTCTATTCCCTTTTAACTCCATTAGGTAGCTGTACATTGTAGATATGAATCTATACTTTAACTTTTTCTATGCTATTCTATAGGTTTCAACTATGGTTGTAATGAAACCATTTTTATCCAGGTTTACCTTGCGTTTTACTTCTTTGTCAAAATAGTCCCTTACCCCTACCTGTAATGGTCATACTTCCTTAAATTATGTATTTTTTTAATCTCCTGGAAACTCAAGAGATTGCCGTTTTTTGTTAATGTACATAATGCTGTGATGCTGTTTCTACTCCATTGTTTTCCTTTTTTGTCATGTGAACTAGAGTCAAAGCGTCTGTCATACACTATCCATCAAAGTATTCCAAGCTCTTTCTCCAGTTTGTTTGCGTACTATATTAAACCACAGCTTTAATGTAAATCCGTTGACACTAACCATCTGGTTTATTACACTCATTGTTTCTTCTCTAGCTTCAGTAAGACTTTGAATTTCCCTTCCTTGTACAAATTGTTTTAAATTTTTCCATTTGGATGCACAGTCTTTGACAGACCCACAGATTAGAAGTCTAGTTTGTGCTGCATGAAAATGTTCCTTAAACATTTGGCAATGCTATAACTCCTTTATCTTTATCTGTAATGTATTAAATTTGACTATTGGCCCATGATGTTTTTTGTTTTTTATAGTTAACTGTAGTTGCTGTTAACTTGAAGTTTTAAAAAGTATAATTTTCCTCTCAAGCCAAGATGAAATCTTCAAATGTCTTCTTGGTGCCTACTTTACTGTATTTGAATAGTAAACAAGCCAGAAGCCTTTCAAATGTATGATAGTGAAATTGGAGAATTTGTCTTTTTTTTTTTTTTTAAAGAAATACTCAAGCCAATGAGCTGATTGCCAAAACACTTGCCAAATAATTATTACTTGGCAATTAATTGATTCATTGCTGCATTTGTACTTCCATACAAAGAATATAAGATTTGATTTACAGTTGAAAAGACTTAAAACAGCAAAGCTAATATTCCATCAAATTCCAAATAAGAACAAAAATCAATCAGTCAATCAATCAATAACATTTTATTTATATAGCACCAAATCATAACAAAAGTTTTCTCATGACTCTTTACATAAAGAGCTGGTTGAAACCAGACTCTAAAGTCAATTTACAGGACCCAAGAATCTTCCAGGAGCAAACACTTAAAAACAACTTGTTAACAACGGCAATATCAAATTAAACTAAAATGTCAAAGGCAACATGAACATATGCCAAATGCCATTTTTAACATTAGGTGTAATAGGGTTACTCACCTGTATAATCTGACGCCATGTTTGTTTACATAAAGGGAAACTCCAAACGTGACTCCGAATGTTGGAAAGCGATCTTATTAATGGAGGAAAAATTCAAAGATGGATGAATAGATCACTTGTTAGACACTCCAAATATAATATAAGAGACCAGAATGAGTTATTGAATTATTGGTATTTTTAGAGAGAAGTTCAATGTTGGTCTATGGGAGCCAGTACTTCTTAGAACCAACCACAGCAGCCATCAGTGACAACAAGGCTTTAAAATGGTTCTGCATTGGTTTCATTTTGGAGTTGAGGTTCTTGCCTCTTGGTTGACACTGACCTAAAACCTCTACATAATGCAAGCTAGACTTGTAGATATGGTCTTACTGAGATGATTAAAAACTGATCAGGACCCTTTTTCCATCTTGTTTTTACAAACATTTTTGTCGGTTTTAGCAAATGCAATTGAATAAAGATCACATTTTAATATCTGGTCTGCACCCTTGTCCATGTTCTCAGGGTGTCTTGCGGATCCACTTCATTGAGGCCCAGGACCTGCTGGGTAAAGATAAGTTCCTTGGCGGGCTGATCAAAGGTAAATCAGACCCTTATGGAGTCATTCGATTGGGGACACAACTGTTCCAGAGTAAAGTCATTCACGAGACTGTCAACCCCAAATGGAATGAAGTGTATGAGGTGAGAGACAGTCTGCACTCTGATAGTCCCACAATGTATCTTACATGTTCATCCTTTGATTTAATTGTGAACTGTAATTTGTGTGTATTTTGTGCATTGTTAGATGGTGTCCGACACGGGCTGATTATAGATAAAGACACTTAAATATTATCATGCAAAGCCATTTGCACCTCTTTACATAAAGTAATGCTAAAATGCAAATGTGTTACAAAGGTAGTGCAATCTGTTTTTTGTCTTTTGTGTGTTCAGGCTTTGGTGTATGAGCACTCAGGACAGAATCTGCAGATTGAGCTGTTTGATGAAGACACTGATAAAGATGACTTCCTTGGAAGGTGCAGCTTCTGAAGAAACTTTATATGGCTTTACATGACACTGCAGTCAGTTGATGTCACTAACTGAGAGGCAATGTTCAGCTTCAGTTATGTAAACATGAAAAAAAAACAACTTAAATTTAACACTTCATAGTACAATAGCTGTTTTATGCACTGCACATTAACAGCTAACATCTAAGTGCACCAGGGGAACATGTTGACAGCTGTAGCTGTTCTTTGGCTGCACATTGCTCACTATTGGTGACTCTGTGTTCTGTCAAATTGGACAAATTTTTTTACCACTAGGAGACATTAGGGCTGCACGATTTTGGAAAAAACTGATATGTATTGGGATATGCAAACATATTCAGGGGGAAATAATGGTTGTGTGGTGCCGACATAAATGCTCAAACAAATTAGATGTGTTTCGTCTCGTGGTAACAGGTTCAAGGCCCTGTCGACATAGAACACATGTTTCAGTATCATCCTTCTTGTAGCTGAAATAATTGCAGATAACTGACGTTGCTTTTCTTTTTGGTACCAAGTGTTCGTTTTCAGTGATTTTTTTCATCTTCATTGCTCATTTTTCAATGTTGTTACCAGCAACTCACTCCATATGCAGGGGCATGGTCTGCTTGGGCAAACTGTTTAAGAATGATCGTGATTAGTGGACCGCTGCGCACAGCGTATGTCAGGTACCCAGGTTGAACTTAGATGAAAATACGTTGAGTTCATTGGCCTACATCGCAGGACCTGCGATTTGACTATTGCGCAGCTCTAGGAGAGATGCAGTGCACAGTTTGATCTCTGACTAGGCAGGCAATATGTGTGCAGGAGGGGCAAGTGTTGTGCGACTGGGTGGGGATATTAGTAAGCTCTGCTTACTTTTTCACTTGTTCTTTAGCTAATATTCCATTAAGCTGTTACTTTATCTACTGATGAATATGATTTTGTGATGTTTTCGGTCATTTACATACAAAGTGGAGCTCCTTACCTTTCCAGTGTACCAACTTGGCATGTGTCCTCACAGGAGTCAGGAAAACAATGCCATGTTAGCCATTTAACTACCTTCACATAAGATAAGTACTGTTGGTCAGGACATAAAATAAAATGTAGTAAGTTAGTTATTTGTTTTAATACTAGCTTCATAGTTTCCTCTTTTTAAGTGCAGCCATGTTTCTATGTACTTTGCTGCTCAGTTTGACTGAGGGGGCTTATTATGCTGGGAAAGTGATGCTAATGGGACCCCTCTATAATACTACTGCTTATTGTAAGAACCGTATCTGCCTTCTGTCCTGATGCTTTTTTGCCTCTTTTACTTAATATAAAATAGAAATTTAAGTGCATAGTGTAGAAATCATAATCGATTTATGTTGCAATATTTTGCAGCTCATACTTAGTGAATTCACCTTTGGGGAACTTTGGGACGTGGCCACAGTGTATCTTTATACTTGTTTAATGCAATTATTTTCACTCTTCAGACTGTTGTCCCCAGCTATAACACGTCAGCTTATAAATTAATTTAATAATTCTATAAATTAATTGAGCAAGATTTACTGTTAAAATATTATATCATATATGATTACCTGTGCTTTCCATAAATTCTGATGATTGCTATGAATGATGGACAGAACCCAGAAAGTTGCCCTTTGTGAAAATGTGGAATTGTTTTTCAGTCTGGCTATTGACATGGCTGAGCTCCAGAAGGACCAGAAGGTCGATGAGGTAATTTACAAACTTTCCTCTCAGAAGTGTCCAACATTATGCAAAACTGGTAATCTGGGAGATTTGCAGATTATTTTACTTTTGTACTCTTTATTGTTTCAACAGTGCGGGTGACACTGACTTTTTTCCATGATAAAGTCAGATTTTTTTGGAGTTACATATTCATTGTCAAATAACATTTTTTCTGATAAAAGCTTCAGTGTAGCTAAACTGGATGTCCTGTGGTTACACAAATGAGAACATAAATTGATTTTCAGCAACTTAAAGGACACAGGTTAAAATCCTCCTGAGTCCCACTTAACATTGTAGCAAAGTTTAATTTACAAAGTGTTTTTAAAAGTACATATTTAAAAAAGCATAAAGACAAATTTTAGATTATTTTTTGTCTTTGTTCAAACTTTCAAACTCATGACACCAAATAGTTTCCAAATAGTTAATTGATAAATGTTTTGAATTGTGTTCTAAAGATTGCAAGTACAAGTCCCACCTCTGCCTCATTGCTCCTTCTTAATGGTAACATTTCAGTCATTGTTTTCAGCAATTCCATAAGTGCACATTTAAGCGTCACCACTGTTTGAACCCTTTATTGTTGCTTGCAGCTCTGTTTTTAGTTCTTTAACTATTTCACCCTTCTTACTAATCAAGAACACCTTCATCTTATGTTTTTTTTGTTTTAATAATTTTTTTTTTACGTTTAAATCAATACCCAATGATCCATTACATTTATACCAAATATACAGTAACGCTGTGCAAAAACCATAGGTCAAATCTAAGTTTGTTAGTTTTGCAGGGCTGAAATGAACATACATATTTGTTTCTCATTCTCTTGTCTTCAGATACAACAAAAATAGGAAAATACAGCAAATATGTGCACAGCCTTATAAGACACAAACTGAAAAGGTGAACTAAATGGGTTGTAAAGGTTAAAGTCACTATTTATTCTGACCCTTGTTCCCATGATAAGAAGTGTAAACAATTAGAAACATGTGACATGTTTTGAATGAAGCCTGGTATAACACATTAGAAAATGCATGCAATAAATATATTCTCCAGACAATAGAGTTAAAGACATGTTAAATGCAAAGGGAGGTAACATACCACTTCTTTGGTTTATAGAAGCAATTTATTTTCTGAAATCTTTTTTTAATGCTGTACATATTTCCCACCAGATTGGATCTTAGTAAAGAGACAGAGAAATACACGTGTGGTCAGTGAACTTTTCTAAACTAACAAACCTAATTTTGAAATAGGACAGTACTGTATGTCACAAACTTTCCTGGTTCACTGTTAACTGACACACTGAAAAAAGGAAAAACACTCACAAAGGAACAATAACATAAAAAGGTAAACTAATGCATCTCAAG
This sequence comes from Ostorhinchus cyanosoma, assembly GCA_029814465.1. Taxonomy (NCBI): domain Eukaryota; kingdom Metazoa; phylum Chordata; class Actinopteri; order Kurtiformes; family Apogonidae; genus Ostorhinchus; species Ostorhinchus cyanosoma. The sequence continues at coordinate 24,400,794 of JAPTYQ010000010.1, forward strand.
TCCATTTCAATTCAATATCTATACATTTACAGTGTACATCACTGGAACAAAATTAGAGCAAGGACAGATTCAGAATGTGTGCAATGCTTAATTTGTGTAGGTTAGAATATTTCTCTGGTGTTGTCGAGTGATTTTCAAGAACTGTGAAACTCATATTCATCCTTTAAACTGAGATATTGGATATTTGTTTTCCATTTTGGTTTATGGTATCAAAACTGTTCCTCATTACTATGACAGTACTGCAGCATACGTATACTAATAACTTATTATAATGTATGCAACACAATGTACTTAAAATATTGTACTGAATAATGGCTGTTGGCATTACAGTGGTTTGTGATGAATGAGGTGGCCACAGGGAAGCTCCATGTTAAACTTGAGTGGTTGTCTCTGTTGTCTACACCTGATGAACTGGACCAGGTCAGATAAACGCACACTCTACATCATTTTACACCAAAACTAATGTAGAACTGATCCTGGAACAGGAGTAAACTGCCCAATGATGCATTTTTTTTGTTTTGCTTTCCAGGTGTTGATGAGTATCAAAGCTGATCGAAGTCAAGCCAACGATGGCTTGTCATCGGCACTGCTTGTCGTTTTTCTAGATTCAGCCAGAAACTTGCCGGTAAGGGCTGGTCTAAACATTTACAAATATACACTTTAATTTATGCCAGGGAAAAAGTAATGGTGCTTCATAGATGTTTTATTTGAGGAAATTCTGATCAACATTTAGAAGCATTAGAGTGAGCTGATGCCACAGTGCTTTGATACCAGAAGCCCTTCTGTGTAAGAAGCTGTCATTTGTTATTGAAATCTGTTTTTCTAGAAAAAGAAATGAAAAATCTAAGAGTTCACCTTTTGATTTTTTCTTTTAAATGGTTTTCACCTTAAACTATCCACTTTCACATCTGCCACTTCTTCCTTTCTATGTGTTGGTTTTCACAACTTTTAATCATAAGTGTTTAGTGAAACTCGGACAAAAGAAAATGCAAATAGAGCTGCAGTAATTTTCTAATCAATTTAGGTGTCCATTATTAAATAGATCTATAATGGACAACTATTTCATTTAAATTTTTTTTAACTATTCAGTTTTTTTATCCGAAGAATTAAAGTCAATCTTCTCTTCTTCCAATTGCTTGAATATTCAGTCAAATATTTTGTCTTTCCCTGTAGATAATTGAGTAAATTAAGTATATTTGAACATGTCATAAAATCATAAGAATTGGGTCATAAGCAGGAGTGTCAGCTAAGGTAATAAAATCATAGTCTGTTAGCTTAACAACTAACTTGTATTTATCAAATACTGCTATACTTGAGTGAGCTGCGAGTTTTGCCAGCTCTAGTAATCTGGTAACATTATTCATATTAAACAGTACAACTTTTGTCTTCTGATCTGACTTTGGTAATTCTATATTATAATTATTTTGTCATGGGACTTTTTTGTAATTATAATATGATTTAATTCTCAAAATGTCAAGTTTTCATTGTCCTCAGGGTAGCACAGTATTCCTCCATGCATGTAAATATATATTTTCTACCATTCCAGGTTTCTTTTTTCTCTCTAGATTATGAATGTGAATCTCCAGACTGCTTGAGCGTTCTGTTTTTGAGTCAGTAGAGCAGTGATTTTCAAGTGTCCAGTTAAGATAAATCCATCAAATTTTATTTATATAACAACTAAATCATGTCAGAAGTTATCTCATGACACTTCATCAGATCAGTTTGTATTAGAGCTTCTTTCAAATCAACTATACAAATGTTCACTTTCAAATCGGAATTAATCTCATAATCTCAAAATAGATCACACATATTCACACATATTTGAATACTTACAAGTTGTAATCATTCATTGGTCACATATATTAGTGTTACAAGGGAGGGTGGTGTCTAAAGTGACTTAACTAAAGCTATAGTGCAGAACTTCTGTGCCTGCCACCCCCCCAACAGAATGCTGCGTTATTGCAACCAACAACCATAAAGCCGGCTCTTCCATATGACGCAGGTCCTTGTAAAAATGTCACTTGTGGATATTTACAAAACAAGAGTTATGCAGCTACTAATTCAAGCTGCATGTTGGTCTTCGGACACACACTCACACTGTCTTAGCAACACCAAACTGAACGAGTGTAGCTGTCCATACTATCGCTATACAAGCTAACATTCACTACCCACCCTGTACACAGGCTAACACTCACTACACACTGTGTACACAGGCTAACACTCGCTACACACCGTGTACACAGGCTAACACTCGCTACACGCTGTGTACATAGGCTAACACTCACTACACGCCGTGTACATAGCCTTTGTACACAGTGTGTATTGAGTGTTAGCCTAACACTCGCTACACACCATGTACAAAAACTAACATTTGCTGAACACCCTGTACACAGGCTAACACTTGCTACACATCATGCACACAGGCTAACAGTCGCTGCACATCGTGTACAAAGGCTAACACTTGCTACACACCATGTACACAGGCTAACACTCACTACACACCCTGTGCACAGGCTAACACTCGCTGCACACGTGTACACAGGCTAACATTCACTACACACTGTGTACACAGGCTCACACTTGGTACACAGTGTGGCTAACACCAGGCTGCCAACATTACATTATGTTCATAGCACCATTTCCAAGAACATAATAAAGTATTAGGTCTGGCACATGTAACAGCAACGTATACAACTCATAATATAATGATAAACCAAGTCATCTTACTTATTCAACAGCATCAAGGCAACATCCATGTCTGCCCTCAGCCCAGTTTCTTCCTTCAGGGCTCTCCATCGAGGAAAAGCGATGCCAATACAAATCCTTGTTTGCCTTCTCCGTCTGTGACTTTCATTCTTCGTTAATACTCCTTCAGCCGAATGTCCGGGCTCTTTCTTTGTGGTAGGATCCACTTCTGAACCGTGTCTCAGCCACTTGTTTGGCTTCTCGGTCATGTTGCCTCACTTGCTTGTTTTCCCTTTCTACCTGCATTCTGCCTCTTGCACTCCCCAACCCCCCATTGTGAAGTAAAATACATCATTTCCTGTGTGCAGCGCAGGAATGTTGACATGCAAAGCAAAAATGGTATATATTGAAAAATACCATGAGATTTTAGAGGAGCTGGTCGGCTTAATCGGCATTGTGTCATCTCCTCTAGTAGTGGCTTGGGTGAAACAGACATTTACAGACATGTAGAAGTTCCGCACTATAGCTTTAATAATGAAACGCCATTCAGACTGATGCAACACTATTGACAAAGCAAGACTAAAGAGATGTGACTATCAGACAATCAAACATTTTAATGCAAATCATAAATAAGGTTGCAAAAAACACAGAAAAGAAATACAAATTTACTACTAAATAATTCCAGACAAAGCTACCAGGACTTACTAGGCTTTAATTTGATGTAATGTACTGAAAGCCATTAAGATGAAAACAATGTAGTTTATGGTCAGAACATGGCAAACATTAACACTCACAAATCCAGAGGTTACACATTCAGAACTATTATTTTTGCTACATACATATAAATGTAAATTAGTAAAATAAAGGAAAACAACAAACCACTGAAATATTTGAAAGTATAATTGAGAACGCAAATAAAACAAACAATTAAAGAGAAGAGAAAAATGCATATTTTGATAAATAAAACCACAATAGAAAAATAATAATACAATAATAATAATTACTGTTTTAATAGCCCAGCCCTAAGCTACAGGTTCCTGCATTATGCAAATACACAAGACTAGATACTGATTACTTCCGTTAAGCATTTAAGTCTATATAGTTTTGAGGTGGAAAAGAAGTGTAGAATTAATAAGTTCAAAATAAGCACTCTGGTATGATGTCTGGTATAAAAGTCTTATTCTTATGTGGTGCAGTTTGACCTTCCTCTTTTCAGCCTTCTCTTCTCTTCTCTTCTCTTCTCTTCTCTTCTCTTTCCTGTCCTGAAGAGCGTCTTTGAAGGGAATTTGGGCTCTGGCTTCCTAAAAGAGAGACGGGTGGCTGGCCTTGTGTTTTGCGAGAACACTGCCTCTCTCTATAGAAGCTTATTTGTGAGTCAGCTGTTTTCTGTGTCGAGTGGTGTACGTGTGATTGCCCCCACTGGTGGGTGGTTTATGTTTTTGCTTGCTTTTGTTTTATTCATTGGTCTAAGTTTCAGTGGTTTGCCTGATTACCATGAATCTCTAACTAGTGTCTGAAATGTGTACAGGTTGAATTCCTCAGTGTCATTATTTGTTTTGGATCAGAACAGGAGAGAAGGTAAAATGAACCACACTGGATTTTATTTCCCATCAGTAACTTATCATTTTCTCCCAAACCAAACATTGTTGATGTTTGTTGTTGTTGTTGTTTTATTTGGCTGCATTACATTCCCAAAACAATGGCAACTAATGTCATAAAATAAAATTTAAATTCTAATATAAAAATATTAAATTGTCGTTATCAGTCATAGGACCTCTCACTGTAACATTTCCATCCCTAAACTGTCTCTTAATTTTGTTTACTACAATGATAGACTCATTATAAAACTACGGTGGCCCAGAGGTGCAACAGCCCCAAAAATTTGCTACTAGCCCAAAAAAGTTATCCACTATAAGAAATAAAAGAGAACAGCTCAAAAATTATCCACTAGCCCAAAAAAGCATCCACTATAAGAAAAAAAGAGAACGGCCCAAAAAAAGATCCACTATAAGAAAAAAAGAACAGCCCAAAAAATTATCAACTGTAAGGAAAAAAAGAGCCATTAAAACGCTGTAAAAAGCAGCGTCCAAGCCAATAGAATGCTGTAAAATGTGGTGTAAATTCCCACAAAATGGCATTTTTTACATCATTTTCTGTTTTAAAGGGGACATATGCTTTTAAATTCTTCCTTTTCACAGTAAATCATTCACTTATGGTCTGTATAAAGTAGAACTGCAGTGCTTTGGTCTGAATTCCTCATTATTGTATCTCCACAGACCCTTTTTAAACCCTGTTCTGAGGTACATCTTTAGATCAACTCGTTTTGGTGCGGTGTTAAATATGCATGAGACATTTCACGCCCCGCCCCCTCCAGGTCCCAGAGCTTTCCACTCCACCCCATCGGCCATGTAGGTGGATAGCAGCGATACGATTATCTACTGGTAGAGTTTTTGCCAAGTTCATTAAAGATGCCAACAGCGGAAGACTTGTCCGTCCAGTCTTAAATGTTGGAGCCAGAGTCTGACCCAGAGCAGAAGAATGAAGACGACCCTGCAGAATTATTCCTTCAAATGAATGCATCGCAATGTTGTGTCATACCGTATTTACATCCTCTGCATCCAAACCAACTACCTACAATATGAGTCTATTTTAACTATAGTGTACATACATTAGAAACTATTTAACACCCACAAAATGATACTCACACTTGCTAGAGACAAGGAACTGACCCCTCAATCAGACAGTCTTTCGGCAAATCCCTCTAGATCCTGGTGGAGGTTACTGAAGCGTGTGTCCTTCCAGTGCTTCGCACAAACTGGAGGACTTTCCTTACTGATATCTGTACATTTCCGAGAAAAATCAAATTTAACCAGGCACTTCGAAGACGCACTAATGTGTGGGTTAAGACACCCAACAACCGAACATTTTGACTTGTCTACTTGCAACTTCAGTATCACTGAACTTGGACTACAAAATCACTGCAAGAAAAACAATGGCGGATTCAAGGAATTGGAATTTTAATTGCATATCGCATCTATAAAAGTAGGGTTTACATCTCTAGTTATGCCCACTTTCACCTCTTCTAAAATCAAAACGAAAACTCCACTTATATGTTATAAGCTATTTGCATTAAAAGTTTTCCTCCTCACAGGCACACATTATAGAGAAACACTTAAAGTAGCTTATGTCCGAAAACAGCTGTCAATCATTACGAGAGAGACAGAAAGAGAGACAGACAGGCAGGCAGACAGACAATTTCTAAAATAAATTTGAAGATGATTAATTTCAGTTTTCGGGCATTAGGCTTCAATAATCTTTTTTACTGTCCTGCAATAATTATCAATCACCATTTTATATAGTGAGTCTGTATGAAAATATGAATAAAAATGTCAGCTGAGCACATTCAAAGGCTTTTCCTTATAGCCCATAAGAAACAGATGCAATCAGCAGCAAAGGAGATCAGTGGTGAATTGCTATGGACTGTCTGTCCTCTTAACCTGTCCTGATGACAGTTCAACTTCAGTGGCTGTGAAAGCCAGGAGATGGAGATGATTAGAATACAATAAAATTCAGCTTTTTATGCCAAATCCTGCTCTTTATGCCTCCAAAAGTGACAGAGTAGCATAAAATATGGCATTCTGAAGAACCAGAAGACACAGCACTTCTTACTTGTTGTGTTCACTGTTGGTGATGATGTTCATAGCTTATCAAAATTCGCCACCTAGTGGCCATTGTCAGTTCACTTTGCTTAGAACAGTAGAAGAATCAGACAGGAAGTTGTTAAAAACGTTCTCACTGCACTACATAGCAGCTCCACTTTCCTGGTTTTGTTTTATCTTTGGTGATTGTTAAAGCATCGTCTTTTCACAAGAAGAAAAATACGAACAATTCAGTTCATTGATCATCCTCCAGAGTCTGTGAAGTTTCTGGATTAAGGTTTAGCTGTTTGGATAGCTAGTTCAGCTAGTAGCGAGGCCATTTACAACACTGCTCTGAAACCCTAGATTATGCTAAAAAAACATTTTGTCTGAATTTACGCCACATTTTATGGAATTTTGGTGGTTTGGATACCATTTTTATGGCGTTTTTAAGACCAGATGTGTTGGGCGCGTGGCAAATTGTGATAGACTTGACCTGCCATACAAACGAATCGGGCCGCATGCCGTGCCTCCAACGGTGGGGACGGGGTCAGAGACCTGCACGGGTTCGGGTACCCGCGGGTGAACCGCGGGTGACCCGTTACATTCTATTCAACGGGTGAAACATTTTTGCCCGTGTCGGATGCCGGGTCGGGTCGGAAGAACCAGATCGCGGGTGATACTGCAGGTTTACAAAATGTGCCGACAAAGATTAATACTTTTAAAATGAGAGCCCATGTTGTTGTGAATTGTATTCAATATTTATAAAGTAAGACTAGAGTGACCATACTGTCGCAATCACTAGTAGATTCAACTTTCAAGGTGATTTGCTGACCCTACTTCACCAAACATTTCCGAGAGTGATGGAACACAGGAGTAACTTAGCTCATGGTGCAAGAAAATGAACTCAATAAAAAAATAATAATTCTACAGAAAACAACTA
>JAPTYQ010000010.1:24687562-24698555 GCA_029814465.1 Ostorhinchus cyanosoma
TCTCATTCTATTTGTTCAAACTAATGGAGCTTTAGTTGAACCAGGCATTAAAATGAACAAACTGAAGAAAACAAGGGGTAGACTCATAATGTTTTCCATGACTGCACATACTGCTTACATACTGTTTGTTTAGCCTGAATATTTTACCCTCTGTGTTTTTGATTCCTCACAGCTGAGTGTCGGAGCAGCCCAGAGCCTCAGTTCTCACCATCCATCCATCTCCAAGAAGAATCTTCACATTTGCCTGGAAAACCTGCTCTTCCGGGGCCTGAACTTGATTGGATTGGCTAAAAACAATGATCTTCATATTAGCATCATGGTAAGTAAATTTAGGTGATATTATGTTTTAAGTTGTTTTGACCCTTTTCTGACCTGGCATTAAACCTCACTTTCCAAACCTGGTCACATGTTCAGCTCTAATGCAAGATCTGACCACAATCAACACGTAATTCAGCACAGATTTTTTTACGATAAGTCAAGACACGGTCCAGGAGGAAGGTGTCATGGTCTCTAGCAGCCTCAATAGGGATGTGCAGAATGAAAGAGAATGGACCAAATGTTAGGAGGATTGATTCACTGTATCACCTCATGCAGTGAATCAACTCCAGAAAACATTCAGCCTCAAACTGGAAGGAACATGTTTTAGGAGATATTGGACATGAGCTGGTTTATTTGCATATTAAGAGGGGAGCACAAAGCATTGCCAGACGTACGATAATTATCATATTTGTACAATAATTTCACCCTCTGTACGATCAATAATTCCAAAAATACCATAATATTCGATAATTGTCTCACATGACTGTTTACAGCCGATCTTCGCTCAACGTAGCATGAGTGACACGACGTAGCGTGGCAACACAAAACCTAAAGAACAAGGAGGGAGGGGGAAGACGAGGAGGCGTGTGCTTTGAACCTAATAAAACAGTCAAACAGCTTTCTTCAGCAAGTTCTTCCATTATCAGCATTTTAGTCGCTGAAGTGGATTGACTGATATTTATTCCTAATGTTATAACTGATTAAGTCTCAAAATATTTATGATACAGGACCTTGATACATGTTGGTTAAAGTAGGGTGCACACTTAAAGATAACCAGGCTGTTTTAGTCCCGATGATCCCTTTTCCTAACCAAGGATGGCAAACGCCAAATTATCTTATGTTTTACAAGATTATTCTATAAAATGGTCCTGTGGTCTGGGGTGTGTTAAGAGTGAATTTGTCCCGATATTTGGCTCTGAAATGGGTTAACACACATGAAGATGTGTGTGGGGAAAGCCAACAACTCCTGAGTCATGACTTGAATTCTGATGTGGAACAGAATGTAGTCAATCAAGAAGCGAGCTGATTGAGGAACAAGGACGTAGGTGTAAATAAAGTTGGGTGGACCTCAGAAATGAAGTCCTGCCATCATGGTGACCAGCTGGTGGAGCAGTGGGAAGCCTCAGAATGTCTATTCAACGTCTCCGCCAAGTCGTACCACAACCAAAACGACATGTTGCGTGCTGTGTTTTCCACTTGTTGCTATGTTTCTTCTTCTTGGTTTTTGTTAGATCATGTTTGATCACACAACATTTCTGCCTTGGAGGACTAGATTCTAGATCGGTGGTAGAATGGATTTGTTCTGCGTGCTGTGTTCAGAATGTCGGAGCCCACCACACACGGTACCATCAAAACTGCTTTGTTGTCTCCATGTGTGGGGTCTGGAACAGATAAAAAATGTCTTCAGATTTAGAAAATCCTCTTGCGTGTGCCCGCTTTCGAAGCTGGTTCATTCTATCTGATATTCTGGGCTGTTCAGTGCAGCAGCTCATCCTCCTCCACAGGTGGTGGCGCTGTTCTGACAGTGGCAGCTTTGGTCCAACGCTGCTGTTAGTTTATTTAACTGCATTAGAAGACAGAATGTACACGCTCTGAGCAATGGCAAATCAGGTATGCGGATTCATTTTCCTCAAAATTAGATAATTTGAAGCTTCTGGTACAATGATTTGTCATTTCCCATCTAGCAACACTGGGAAGACAGATCTGAGCAGAGGTGATCAGTGGACACACATCTGGTGATGCCGTCTAATTTTCCAGCAGGGACATTTGAATTGGGATGCCTCAGGATGCATGATCAAAGTCTGAGCAGGTCCTCGACAGCGGCTTTGAAATGATCAAACTGAAAAGTTAAGAGGTCCTATCCAAATGAGAGGAAGTGCCCTTAAAGGCCATACTGTTACCAAGCTCTAATAGAACATGCTACTGTAATTCATTCCTTTTTCTGAACCACTAAATCCTGGAGGGGGTTGTTGGGTCTTGGATCCTGTACCCGATCTGTGAGACACAGAAAGTAGGGCACCTATCTCTTAAGAAAAAGCCATTAAATCAAAACTCAGACTGGGAATGTACTAAAAATGTCTTTTGGTCGGTCAAATGGATCAAATATTCCACTTGGTCTTTGTTGTGAACTGTTTAAGACAAGACATCACAACAGTATTTCTTGAACAGAGTGCATATCTACCCACTGATAGTGTCTGTAATTCTGAGGTCCTTCGTTTCTGTCTTTCTTTTTTCTTCTTTTTCTTTTATTTAATGGTTGGGTTGTCTTGGTCACATTCGACAGACTCCCTTTTGTTCCCAGTGGGATTTGATCCTAGTAAAGTATTGGCTTCTGCACTCAGTGGTTGATCTAGATGTGGCTGCTGCTGCTAAATGAGCTGCTGCTGGTTAATGAAGCTCGGACAAAGGAGTGTAGACTGTGCTTAGACGCTCACTAATGCCTCCTCATCTCAGCCATTAGGACCTTCAGATGTTGCTGCATCCAGGAGCTCATAGGGCAGAGGCTGTGAAGCGTAAATGGTCTCTCGTTCCAGTTAGTCCAGACTGTGAAGAAAAGATTCTTGGATAAAAGACTCAACGCCTCGCATCATGGCTGATTTAATAGGGCCCACTTACGGTTTTGCAGTGACTCTTAAGGTTCTAGCTACTTTTATACAGAGACTATTTGGTCCTGCTAATGGCTAAATCTGTTGAGAGAGGCTTTTGAAGGTCTTTAAATGAGCTATTTGAAGTATTTCTTCAAGTACTCAAAACTGACCTGAAATTTAGAAGAGCTTCTATGTTATGAACGTATTGCAGTGATATTTACATCAGCATCTCAACCAGCTAGACCTGCTTTAGCTGCTTAACCCACTTTCTAACACTAGAGCCTTCCAGCCTGTCAGGCTGGCAGAATCAGAATATCTTTTCAATCACTTCTTAAAATTCATTTTTATAGACTGGCTTTTATGTGATGTTGTCTCTTTTAACCTTTTAATTTTAAATGCTTTGAATGTTTGCATTTTATTTTACCCTGTTTGGTTTGACATAGTGACTTAAATGATGCTGTTTTATCCATTCCTTCATTCTTTCCATGGATCTGACACCATCGTGTTCTGTTATTTCTGCCCTTTCTACAACCACACACTCAACCTGAGTCATGCTTTGTGTCTCTTTTATTGTGTGGCTGTTTTGTTCTGCTGTTGTGTCCTTCTGCTTTGGCTTTCAATGCACTTTGTAAACTCCATTTTTAAAGGTGCTATATAAATAAATGTATTATCATGATTACTATTATTAGAGTGGGGGTGTCCAACCCTGGTCTTAGACAGTTCCTATCCTGCATGTCTTTGATGTTTCCGCTTCCAGTCCACCTGACGGTCGTTATCGGGCTTCTGCGAAGCTTGATGATCAGCTGATCATTTGAATCAGGTGTGTTGGAAGAGGGACACATCTAAAACATGCAGATAGTGGTTCTCCAGGACCAGGGTTGGACACCCCTGAACTAGAGTGAGTTGTGAGTGAGTCGGCCTCCAGCCATCACAAAAAGTCCTTCTGTTGGTTTCGAAGGGACTAATGTCTCCATGATAGATTGGATCCACATGAAGAGTCCAGTTACACCACTGACACCGGTTCAGAAGATGTTTCTTCATATGTCTAACACTGTGATTAGCCTCTTGTTGAAGCCTTAAAGCAACATCATGGAACTTTTGCTTACAGGATCCCCTAAAGTCAAGAAACGATATTGTCTGTAACAACAGTCATAAAATCTGTATCTCAGTAATACTCGTGAATTTGTTGAGCAGCGAAGACGATTAATGTGTGTTCAACCATGTCCTCAGGCCACGTGAAGTAGCCTAACAGCATTTATACAAACATTGTGGCTTTATTTTATAAAAATATCAGAAACTAAAAAATGTTTAGCACGTTAGCTACTGGCTCGATAAAATATCAGAAGGATGTTTGGACATAAACAGAAGGATATGATTTCAATAACACAACCTGAAACAGAGTCAGATTAAAACAGTAGAGTTTATATTAAAATGGATCCTTCCTAGTCCAACAGTACCAGGTCCAGGTCTCCTTCCTAGTCCAACAGTACCAGGTCCAGGTCTCCTTCCTAGTCCAACAGTACCAGGTCCAGGTCTCCTTCCTAGTCCACCAGTACCAGGTCCAGGTCTCCTTCCTAGTCCACCAGTACCAGGTCCAGGTTTCATTCCTACTCTAACAGTTCCAGACGCTCCGAGCAAAGAGGAACTGAACCTATTGTGAGTTGTTGTTCCACCAAAATGACCTGAAAAATAGAGTTTAAGGACAAAAAACTCCATTGTGTTGCTTTAATGAAGCAAAACTACACACAGATAAGCTACTTATTTACCTTTTGGGAAGCATTACACCCAGTATAGTGTTAATTACATTCAATACAACTTTTTTCATGGCTACCAGACTCCCATGACAACAACAACATTTTTAATTGATTGGCCAAGAGTCAATACGGTACAGAAATGTACTCTATGTGTAATTTGTCAGTTTGTGCCAAAACTTTTGGTCATTTCTCTTCCCATCAGTGAATTTCACAGTATTTGACAATAAAATGATGGTGGCCTTGTTTAACATATTTTAAATTGCAATTAAAAAAAATACAAATAAAAAAAATCAACAAGATGGAACAGTTGGTTACAGTTGTTGAGTTGAAACTGCTGAAGGTGTTCAATAAACCCATTAAGTGAAAAAAGAAAAGAAAGAACTCTTGCGTTTTGTGCCTAAGCTTCATAATAGTCCGGAAACGTCTCCTGACTGGTTTGAACACTTTGCCACAGCTATGAATTATACCTTTAATGTAAGTTTTTTTTTTCTTGCTTTGCAGTGGCATTCCCATATGAGTTGTTACATTTCGCTCTAACAGCTCTTCAAAGGGCCTTTAGCTGTCATGTGTGTTTCCAGAGCGTAATAAAGATAGCAGGCTGATATTCCCAGCAGAGGCTCGGACTGTTCTGTATGACTACTGCAGCTTCAGCGCTAGACTCAGTGTCATTACCAGCACTCACAACAATAGAGTGGAACTGAACTGTAAAGATATTGTATTATCAAGTACAACATAAGCTATTTTATTTTCATTTTTATCTCTTACCTCTAAGTTCAATAGGAGACTTTGGCATTCTTAGTTCTAATCTTATTCCAAGCCTTTGCCGTTATCATTATGGTAATACATGTGTCCTCTTTAAGGAGACTTACTGATGAGATCACTGTGACATCGGGTCACATCATCACGCCCTCTGCAGCTGATTAATATTCATGTTTTCTGTTGTTTTATCTCTCCGGTAATCATCTGTGCATCTTTCTGTCTCAGGGCAATGTGACCTTTTCTTGTGCTGAGTCGGTTTCCGTTGCCGTGACGTTCCCCGGTCCCCAGAGCTTCCTCCAGTTGCCGGTCAATATGGCGTCCTCTTCAGGGGGCGTGTCCATCGGATTCCAGTTCCGGACATGGAACAAGGCGGGGCTTCTGCTCACTTTCGACCTCCCTCAGCAGGGGGGCGTGGTCTGGTTGTACCTGAGCGACGGCAGGCTGCGGCTGCAGATCCATAAGGCCGGCAGAGCGCTGCTGGAGCTCAGTGCAGGTCGGTCAAAGTCCAAGGATGACCTCAGAAGGATCCAGATATATCTGTGTATCATTGGCTCTTTTCACATTCAACTGAGAATTCACAATCAGAAAATGAAAAAAAAAAGAAAAGACTTGTTTTGCTCATTATTCATGCCCAAAAAAACCAAAAAACCAAAAACAGTTTTTCATTCTTTCGACTGTCACACAAATTAAAACTTGGAAATAATCAAATGGACCAAATGTGTGGTTTCACTTTCACATTTTGGATCTGGTTTGTTCTGAGCCTGAAGTTCCAGACTTCTGTGTGTGTTGATCTGGACAGTCGTGGGTTTGCTAGTATTCTGCCTGATGCATTCTGGGTAATGGAGGATTTGGTGTTATTCAGAGGCAATACATTAATGCATCTGGAAATGAACATTAAATTGTATATTTTTTTTTTAAAAAAAGGGAAATCCCTTTGATTCTATGTGTGATGTTTAATTGTCTGAGTTCTTATTTTCCCACACAGTTGATAATTCCAGTTGAGTTCTCGAATATGAGCTCCTGCCTACTATCTGCTCCAAGTTCTGCTCATACTAGTGTTTTATTAAATGTCCCGTCAGCGCACATTCATCAGCCAAACTGTGTTTTCCTCTCAGGTTCTGGTCTGAATGACGGTCAGTGGCATTCGGTGGCGCTAACGTCCAGACGAGGTCACCTGACCGTCACCGTGGACAAAGAGGAAGGAGGCACAGCAACCGCCAGCCCATCCTTCCCTGTCGCCGTGGAGACTCAGATATTCTTTGGTGGTAAGTGGGTTATAGTTCAACTGTCATTGTTGACCTCCATATCTGTAATGAATAACAACATTTTTGTTGTTAGAATTCAAGTTTCTATTAGAGTTTCTACTTAGATGCCAATCATATGACGTTGCTTAATGTTTAAAAGCAGGGCTTTTCTAGATAAATAAAAAGTATTAATAATACTACAAGGTATGGAAGTTCTTAGAAAGAAAAAACAAATCATAAATAAAATAACTACCAAAGAGAGGTAGATCAGCTGTCATCCTGCTGACTGGCAGTAATAATAATAATAGACCAAAAAGGTTCCCAAACTGCTGCTCTTATTGAACGTATAAAGCACACGTTCATACAAAACTGTCTTTAGCATCATATTTACCCAGTCTTTAAACTGGAGTTTTAAGGGAATAACATGTCGAGTGTCATTTTATGAAATAATGTGTTTTTATGTCTTTTATGTCAGTTCCCAAATCAATTTAGTAACTTTTCTTAAGTGATTTATCATCACTTATTAGAATATTATCTTCTGTATTTTGCATTTTGTCTGTGAAAATCGTGTATTTTCTGATACTTAATTTAGTTGAGGGTCATTATATCAGAAACATATATATATATATATATATTGGTGCTGGCAAACATTTGAAATTTTAATCAGATTAATGACAGGTTTGCTGTGGATTCATTTCAATTAATCACGATTAAATATCATTCATTTTTAATCTATATTAATATTGTTTCATTGTACATGAGCAAACAGACTTGAGAAAGAAGGGAATGTGCATTTAAAGTGTTTGTCATAGACTGGGCGACATATTAGCCAAAGTGTTCGCAGAATCCCTGTCTAGTGTATGTTTCACATTCATGTAATATTAAAATTTGAAGTGCTTTGAGGTAAATAAAAGTCCTTCCTGCAGAAAGTGTCTAATTCTTTCTGTTCCGTCGTATGTTAAAGTTTCATTCGTCCTCATGTTTCTATCCGTCTTTATGGGTTGGTTCTGCTGCCTCTGACTCACGGATCATCTGACCATCAGTTCATGTGCGTTAACGTTAACTCTACTGGACAAACAAACCGAATGTGCTGAAGGAGACGTTCACTGTCATTCTGCTGCAGATGGATTCATTTTATTCACATTTTTAATCACATTATTCATGATGATGATGAATCCATCTTAACTTGTTCATTTTGACAGCCCTAATATAAATATATTTATATAAATCAATGTTGTAGAAGATGATGGTGTTTCCACGGTTACTATGGAGCCTCTGAACGTCCAAATATGGTCATGAAAAGATTAACAGTGTTTTATACCAGTTATTTACATGTATTAATAGGATGAATGGATAAACAGGTATTAAACCATAGATGGTTTTGTTTGTTGGTGGATGTTTGGGTCTTTATGGGTTCAAACTTCTTTTTTACTCAATAGATAATAAAATCGTACGGTGCTGTGTGGTAGTTTGAACAGAATGAGTGGACTCCAGCGGTAGAACTGGGCTTCCTTCTCCGCCTCCTCATGTCACCTGTTTTCTGTGTTCAGGTTGTCCTTCTGAAGACCACAGTAAGGAGTGCAGGAACCCCTTCAACATCTTCCAGGGCTGTATGTCTGATCTGACTCTAAACAACCTGGATGTGGACCTGATCAGGGTCCAGAGAAAACACCTGGGAAACTACAGTAACGTCCACATCGACATGTGTGGAATCATCGACAGGTCAGTCTCCAGTTTGGTGGAATCTAACTTTGATCTGTGTGACGCCTCAGGTTTAGTCGTGTTCATTTGGACGCCAGGGCCACGGTCCCCTGTGCTGCACATGGATGCTCCACCCACACACAGCCATTCCAGACTTTGTTTGCTAGTATATGAGAAAGGTCTGGCTGCAGTTAGGATACACTGCCCAGCCAAAAAAAAAAAAATACATGTTACAGTTCAATAAACCTGGACTAAACAAAGTAACTGCCAGGATTTAACTAAGCACATAGTTGGATCCTTCCAGGGGTCAGTGCTGCAGGGGTTCTGAATGTTTCAAGGCAAGTTTATTTGTAAAGCACATTTCTTTAACAAGGCAATTCAAAGTGCTTCACACAGGAAACTGAAATACAATGACAGGGAAAAAGAAACACATTTAAAACATCAGAAAAGAAACGTAGAAAAGGTGATTAAAAACAGCAAGTAAGAAAACAACACATCAAATCCAAAAATATAAAAGCACTCATGTATTAAAGTAAGAGTTGCAGTGCAAAGTTTCAAAGGAGAATAACAGTTGAAAAGTTCCAGCTGGAACAGGTTTATGGAACTGGACCAGATGCAGTCAGTGTCCTCTCACGTCTGGAACCTCCGACTCACTGGACCATGACAGGACTGATCAGGCTTCTGACGGAATGGTTCAGGGACAAGCAGACATCATTCACACATGGATTAGCCCCCATATTTGGCCCCTCCCACTTGACCCTTGCACTTAGCACTACCCCTTAAACAGTTGTAAGGGGTAGTGGGGTAAACATTCGTCTATGAAACTGTTCAGCCCTTCCAGACCTGTTGCATCATCAGTCATGGATGCCGCTCTAAACAGATGTGCTGGCTTTTCAGTGTTGATGCTTTTGTAAAGAATTTCAAGGCTAGAGCTCGTTTTGGCAGCAAATACAGAAGGAAGACTTTAAAATGTCTAAATTCCAACAAAAGAAAGACTTAAACAAACCAAATCTTTGTCAAAATGTACCAGTTTAGTGAGCAGTCGCTGGTTTGGAGGATAAAATCCATAAATAGCAAATGGGAAGTGAATGCTGAGTGTCCTGTTGTGTTGGAAAAGGACGATCTGGACCCGAGCCACGGCCTTTTCCAAACAGTCAAACGAATCCCACTGAATGCAGACTTCTGCAAAACTGTCCACGATGACCGGCTTCACCGTTTCTACGACTGCAGGTCACATCCTAAACAGCCTCAGTCCTAGTTTAGTTTGGTGCAGATCAAACGTCTTCCAGGAGGCGGTTTAGTCCATGTGGACACGTGTCCGTTGGATCTGAAGTCCATCACCTTCACCTTCCTCTCTGGCAGCAGGTGATTCGAAATATTGAATCCACATTTTGACTTAAAGTGCCACGTAGGGATTGGGTCAAATTTGTACTTTTCTGTTGGTCACAGCTTTGAAGCCACCGTCCGTCTGTCCATCTGTCCATCTGTCCGTCCGTCTGTCCGTCCGTCTGTCCGTCCGTCCGTCTGTCCGTCCGTCCGTCTGTCCGTCCATCCGTCCATCCGTCCGTCTGTACCTAAAGTTCTGCATCAACACCTCCCAGTTATTCAGTATAATTTAAAAGGTGCACCAGCAGTGGGATTAGAACCCCCAGGAGCCTTTTGTGTGAAACACCGTTATCACTTGTCCACCCTCATAGTAACACAATAAAAAAAAAAAAACATGAGCTTGAACTGAAATAAAAAACCAATAACATGGTATAATCTGTGATTTTGAGGCGTTGCAGTAAACCCTCTGTGCACTAAGACAGACTGGTACCTTTAAGTACATTTAATTACCTGCCTCTTGAGAATGACGCCTTAACACTCCTGTTTATCCAATGGTGGAACTTTTAACATCAAAAAACATCAACGGACAAAATGATGTGTTTTTTTGTGCAATGAATGGGATAAAACACAATGTTTGTGGCAAATGTAAAAAGTGATTGATTAAAGTCCATAGAAGTAATTAGGACATTATGCATAATTTAAAGCACTGTCTTCATGATGCTTTGTGGGAAAATAAAACACACAGACTGGACTTGACAGCGATCTATAGCACGTCTGTTTTCCTTGGAAACAGCGGTGGGTTTTTTCTTTGAAACTTTTTAGCATAATATCCTTTTTTGACAAATACACAGCTGGAAGCATCATTTTTCTTTCATTGTTGGAGTAATTTACATGCAAATAGAAGCTCTGTAGCACTTGGAGAAACAGCCTCTTGTAAGGCATATGCAGTCTATGCAGTCATTGGTCATTAGTATATGAATGCTTCTGTGAAACTGGTCCTAAAAACAGGACGAAATCCAACCCAGATGTAGACGAATGTTCTGAAGCAGGTTCTGAAGCACTTTGGGTCCATTTGAAAAACAAATACTGACTGAGATAAAAGAGAAACTATTTTTCAGATATAACATTTTTATTTGACATGCACATACATAAATCCGCATGTAACACAGTAAAAAGGACACCACAATTAAAAACTACTGTTTTGTTTTTGTTTAGTTTTTTTTTTAAATATCTCTTTATTCTGTCACAGGTGCATTTTGGGAATTGAAGTAATTCTTCAAGGCAGAGTGTTTGACTAAAATGA
>JAPTYQ010000010.1:24968071-24982729 GCA_029814465.1 Ostorhinchus cyanosoma
ACCCCCCCCCCGCCACCCCCCACCAGGGGGGGGGGGGTGGGGGGTCATCAGTGGGGGATGCAGCTTATTCAGCTCTCAGGGCCGAAGCAGACAACACCCAGAACACAGAAAAAAACAACCTGGTATTTGACACCACAGTTTTTGTTTTGTTGTACTTTGTAAATACATGAAATAAAATAATGGTATGATTCAAATAGATGTGTGTTCTTCGTCTGTTCTTTGACATTTTCCAGGAATGTAATTAAAGGAATGGCTTTGTTATCTATTTGTGTATAAAATATGAAACTAATTTGTATGAATTTCAATAATCACATCGGGGGTGGGAGAATGGGAGGAATTTGGTTGCCTTGGTGCTCTGAATTTTTCTTTGTTAATTATTTTATTCATTTTCCTTTTGCTTATCTGGTTTATGTTTATTTTGTTCATTATTGCTGCCTTTTGTTGATTACTTGGTAACAGGACTGGAACACTGACAGGTGGGTTTTTGCTTTTCCAGTATGGGAAAGATAAGAAAACCAATTATTTGAATCATTGAAAAATATTTTTCATGTCTTGTGAAAATTGAATGAATTATTTTTGTTTGTGAAATTAAATGTATGTACAAATTCATTTGAAATAGACCTGCAAATAAACTAGTATCATTCAGAATTAGGTACATTCTAAAGACTAAAGAAGTGCAAAGATTTGGTGATTCCACAGTTTGTACAGTTAGTCAGTTGTGCTCCAAATGCATTCAAATGAGCAAATTCTTCAGTAATTTTAAATAGCATAATTCATCCTTAGAGGTTTATAAATATTTAGCAAAACTGAACCTGATCACATTAGCAGATTATCTGAGATCGAATGGACTGTTTCATACTGTCAAGCTCTTGGACACTGTGGTATAGATCTTTGCAGCTCAGAGGAGTTCTGCAGAAGAATGTCGTTTGGATTTTGCTTCTTATACGCTTCATTCTATGAAAGAATTGCCTGAGCCTGAATTTAACTTATTTTTATATGCATTTTGTTCATGATTCTTCAATCCTTAGATGCATGACTTACTGGACTCTACACTCTTCCATAAGTGGGTCAAAAATGTGCTAAAATCAGTGTATTTTAATGGCACTTTTTTCATGTTAAACATAATCATATATAATATATTTTGGTCCACAAAAGAATGATTTCATATTTGAAATGGGTTTTTTTTTGTATTATTTTCCTTTTTCCACAGCACTGTGGGCCACCTTTGTGCTTGGTGCTAAAGGGTGTAGGTCCAAACTACCTGGCCCATGGTGTCTACACCTTATTTGGCCTTTCTGTAGAATGAATGAATGTAAAATGAATGAGTGTAGAGTGCAGGATGAATCAAAGGTTCAGATGAAATTCCACTAAATGAATGAAGGTCATTTTGACCCATTTATGGAAGCTTGGGGTAGTAATTTAAAAACTATTCATAAAATTTTGCAAATAGGAGTTAAACATTTAAATGGCATTATGTCAAAACATGTTTTTGAAGAATTCCTGCAATTCCTGTTTGTTTTTTTGACAAAGATATTACAAGAAAACAACATCATTTTCGACTCAGATATGAATCTAAGAGTTCATCTAAATAAATGTTCTGAAATTTAAGGGTTTCTATAATACTACAAATATTTCCATATTATATAATAATCTCTAGCATGGAATTTCATACATGCACCGCTCAGATTAGTTTAGATTGGATAAATACAGAATTATCATCTCTGCTTTCATCACACTTCATCAGCTGATATGAGTTTGAGGCGCAGTTGTAAGCGGTAGAGCTGTGCAAATACAGAAATAGGCGGCTCAGATCGACATGACAATGTTTCTTATTCAGGGTCTCTTGTCAGTTCAGATCTATGTGATTGTTTTCTATGTGCTGCTGTCGTGGAGCTTTGTGCGTCAGTTTTCACTGCTCTCAACTTTATTGTTCAATAGCGGAAGTCCGAAGGAGCTACGTGTCAGGAAAACGTAGACGGAGGCACTGAGGCGGCCTGTTTCTACCTGTCTGCAACTAATTCATAGATATTTATGCCAAGCGTGGATTTATAATTTACCAGAGGCGCTATAACAGCGGTTTTTACTGCTGCTTACTGACAATGCTAACCAAGTTTGAGACAAAGTCGGCCCGTGTTAAAGGTAAGCGGCAGCCGCAGTTAGCCGTGGAGCTAACGTTAGCTAACCCTAATGCTATCTGATTCATTGCTTATTAAATACTGTTTGTCGCTGAACATATTTCGTTGTGCGACATTTGTGTGGTCTTACTCATAGGTACATATATAACCCTGTAGCATGTATGTTACATTTCGTGTCTTAAAATAATTGACGCTAGATGTGAAACTATGCTGTACCTAGCTTAACTGTAATACCTAAGCTAGCTGATATTCGCACTGTCTTCATGACCACCGGCCATGTCACACCACTGATTAACGTTAAATGACATTTGAAGTCGATATTGTCAACTAAAATATTGTAACTGTCTTGCTTGCAGGCCTTAGTTTCCATCCTAAAAGGCCATGGGTTCTCGCTAGTTTGCACAACGGTGTGATTCAGCTGTGGGACTACCGTATGTGCACACTGATCGACAAGTTCGATGAGCATGATGGTAAGACACTCATTCATGTCTGATTATTTTCACCGTATTCTGCTATTATTGACAGATGTGTCATACTAGTTCTACATGTGTACGACCATAGGTCCCGTCAGAGGAATTGACTTCCACAAACAGCAGCCTTTGTTTGTGTCTGGAGGAGATGATTACAAAATTAAGGTGAGACTTCACTCTCATTTAGTGCAAAGAAACATCAGGATCCTAACACAACTGACTGATGTTTTGCCTCTTGTTATGCTGTTCAATATAATTTGTTGGTAGGCAGGCCATATCACTGTCATTTGTTTATACTGACTTAATATTCCTGTATTTTTTCAGGTGTGGAACTACAAACTGAGGCGCTGCCTCTTCACCCTCCTTGGACACCTGGACTACATCAGAACCACCTTCTTCCATCATGTGAGTGGTAGAAGTCCACTTTGTATGTCTTTCCTTATGGATATCAAATTCCAGACCAGTAAAACTGTATTTTTTTGTCATTGTTCTGAGTAGGAGTATCCTTGGATTCTGAGTGCTTCAGATGACCAGACCATCCGTATCTGGAACTGGCAGTCCAGGACCTGTGTCTGGTAAGACACACTGTAAATACAGTCTTAACAGTTCCTCATTTGAGCTTTTAGAATATAAGAGGGTTACGATTACCAACACTTTTAAAGACAGTAAAACATTTTGTCAACTGTCTGAAAACTTGTTGGATGCATATTACACATGGTCTTTAAAAAAATTAAACAAATAGCCTAAAAGTTGTTGTATTGGATTTCTTTAAACTGCACCTTTCTCATGATTGGGGAAAAAAACAAGTACATGAAGGTTTAGTCAAATGCTGGTGTAACTATTTTTTGACCCCATGGCATTTAATGATTACTTAACCACTTCTGTTAAATAAAATGTTAAATTGCAGAACATAACCATTTTGTTGTTGTCTGTGCCCTCCTCCTCTTACTTTAGTGTGCTGACCGGTCATAACCACTATGTGATGTGTGCTCAGTTCCATCCATCTGAGGACCTGGTGGTGTCGGCCAGTCTGGACCAGACAGTGCGAGTGTGGGATATCTCCGGTGAGAGTCTGGGGACTGTGGTCCAGAGCGCAGTGGGGGCTGGTTTTTGGGAGGGTTGAGTGGTTCAGGGGATGAGGAGGAACCAGGGGCCAGTTTGAGCTCCGGCACCTCCTCATCCTCCTTTCTTACATGTAGAGGACAAATCTCTGTGGGCTTTTTACAGAAACACCTCTATTTTGAACAGGACAGACATGTTTACTGTCAGAACACACAGTGTAGCATTTGAGTAAAATCCAACACTGTAAATCAGGTCCAGTCCTAATTCTACCACCTATCCTTACTCTTTTTTGTGTTCACCTTCATTAGGGTAGGGAGACAAACTTCTTTTGGGGTTTAGAGGGCGAGTGGTCATCTTCCCCTCTAAACATCCCTCCTATAGGAGTCTTAAAAGAAAATTCCCAAATTGCATTACAAACCAAGCAGTCATGAGAGAAGCTGATAAATATAATTGTCTTTATTAATAAATCAATAGGCTGTTGGGAATATTAATGTTTAATGCAGATGCAGAGGAATATGTAATTGAATAGTTCTGTTTCAGAAAAATTATGTTCATGATGCTGTTGAGTGACAGATCAGTCTGTCCTGTATTCTGCAAATATGGTCAGATTAGATACTGTAGTGGCTGATAATTGGGCTGTGCTTTACTACCAAACGTAATCAGAATGAAACATTTCTCATCTGATAATTCTAACACAGCAAATAGAAATTTTTTTGTGGCATTTTTGTTTTACCCAGAAAGTCAAAACAAGTGTGTTTTTACTTTTCTTTATGGTAAGAACATTTTGTAAATCTGAACTAAAACATTCAGAGCACTTGATTCAAAGCAGGCATGAAAACTTGTCAAAATACACAGAAGTAAAATTAAGTAAAACATCAAAACACACAAACATTTTGTGTTTTACCATAAAATGTAGACAATGAAATGCATTTGCTGTTACAATTAACTTTACCATTTGATTGCTCAGCTCGTGTCGTTAATTATAACAAGGAAAAAGCTTTTTATGAAACCTACAGTACTACTTTTCACCAGTTGTATTTAGTAAAATATAACTTTTTTTGCAGTTAGAAGAGTTGGAGCAAAGCTGTAACTTGCTGTTTGACTTCAGTTTATGTTGGAGTTGGAAGAGACAAGTCAGGGCTTTGGATCTAATACAAAACGAATGAGCTCCTGTTATGTTTTGCGCATAAACTATTCATTCTAATCAGTATAACACAGGACAAAATAATCAAAGGTCAGTTTTCCTAAACCCCTATTAAAATACCATGTTATAGTCATCTTCATTGGGATTGGACTTGGACCTTAGTGTTCTGGCTGAAGACAGAGGTTTCAGATCTCAGAGGTGTTTCTGTGCTTTTGCATGCTTAATATCTGTGTTGGATGTAATGTTATTGTGTCTGCTTGTTTTCTTACAAAATAACCCAATAACTGGCTCACATTACCTCAGTGCAACCTACTTGTCTGTCAAATCTGTGACTGTCTTGTCTTGGGGGTGGGTGGGTGGGGTGTTATCCTTCCCATTTCTAACATTGAGCATGACTGCATCCATCTGCGGATTTCATGACTTTATCAAAGGGTAAATAACGTTCATGCTTCACTCACAGCACTTAGTTAATACCAAGCAAAATCACTCATATGAAAAAGTCTGTATTATCTTTTCATATATGGGTATTTTCAACTGTGGATTCTACTAGTGGTTTGTATTGTTGACCAGCACATGTCCCGATGTGACTTTAACTGCTCTTGGCATGATGCACCCCTGGCTGACTTCCTTAAACACAACAGGACATACTGTTTGTACTTTTGTAAGCCGGTCTTCATATATGTACCCAGTTCATTCTTAACCCATAACGTGTGCATGTGACTCAGGCGTCTGTGCAGAAAATGCATGAGGCTTGAACAAATTAAAATATGTTATTCCTCATCATATTCTTGACAATCAATGCCCCATCAGAGCACGTCTTTACAACGCCAGCCACCACCCACCCCCACCCCATCAACCCAGTCAACGTACTCCCTGTGTCCACCTTACCCATGCTTTTCCCAGAAACATCCACACTTGCACATGGGTTCCGAGTGTCATTCCTCTGTCTTGTCCCCTCTGGGTGCTGTTGAGCTACCTGACCACCTCACTGTTTCAATGGGGAAGGAATCATGAATGCAAATGTTGTTTTCTCAACATCTTTTCCTGATCTGATTTGAGTCTGGGTGTAATCGGTAATCTGCTGCTGTTCAAATTCTGGTCTTCTTTGCCAGTGATTCATTAACCCAATCAACAACTCTGCTAGAGCCGCGATTGTTTCCAGACTTGCACAGATGAAGATGGAGAGAATAGAGTTTGCATTGGTGTGTTTCATCTCTGTGTGTGTGTTCAGTAGTCCAACAGACAGCCTCCACCTCACTCTGTTTCATTACATTATATATTGAGAGATCTTTTTTGTTAACTTTGCTCTCGTTTTCATGTTTCTCCTCCTCTCCTGTGCTGTGGTTGTGCCCTGTGTAACATGAATATGGCTCCCCCGTTGCACCGCGCTATGCTTTGAATGTTGGTTCCAGGTCTGAGGAAGAAGAACCTGTCTCCTGGTGCCGTGGAGACAGAGGTGCGCGGTATCTCTGGGGTCGACTTGTTTGGTGCCTCAGATGCTGTCGTCAAGCATGTCCTGGAGGTAAGAGGAAGATTCTGGCAGGTTGAGTTTTACAGAGTCAGTGTCCTTTTGATTAAAAAAAATAGTTATAACAATCAAAGTGGGTAAACACATTTAAACGAACCCATAAAGACCCAAAGATCCACCGTCGACCAAATGCATCTACTGATCTAAAATATTTAATACCTGTTGATCCACTAATCCTATCAATACATGTAAATAATTGGTGTAAGATACAGTTCATCTTTTCATGGTCATCACATATGGCCCATTTGGACGTTCAGAGGCACCGTAGTTACCGAGGAAACACTGTCATCTTCTACAGCATTGATTCACCAGTAAAACCCATGGAGTTGGATCAGTGACAGTTAAGGGTGTAACGGTACAGAAAAATGTCACTTTGGTACGTTTTCAGTACAAGGGTCTCTGGTTCCATACGTTTTCGGTACTGTGAATGGGGGGGTGCACTCTGTACTACCTGTGGGACACATGGCATTTCTACAAAACATTGTTCAGTCATTTGTGCATTAGCAGGCACCCCACGTGTTATGTATTTTTGTATGTATATGGACTGAGCTTATATAGTGCATTTCATGCACCTATGGTGCTCAAGGCCCTTTATAATTCCTCACATTCACCCATACACACCAGTAGCTGCTGCTGCCATGCAAGGCGCTGCCAGACTACTGGGAGCAATTTAGAGTTCAGTGTCTTGCCCAAGGACTCTTGGACATGTAGACAGTCAGAGCCAGGATTCGAACCGCCAAACCTTTAGTCATTGGACAACCCGCTCTACCAACTGAGCCAAAACCACCCCATCTACAATGTCAAGGTGAAACGAGTCTTTGAGGAATTAGAATAATTCCAGTACAAAAAGTGTTCACAGCATATTTGTTTAATTCATGTCAAAGTTCATCTTGTTGCTATCATATGACTCTTGAACCTCCGGTATCATTGTTTCCCACAGACTGTTTTAACAGACGTGCTGTCCATCAGAACACTTCAAACATTTAAGATATTCAGTGGTGCGGTATGCTCACCTGTCAGTGGAAAGGGTGAAATCCACACATCAACAGCACTTCCTCAAACAGACTCGGAGCCTCTACATTATAAGTAACATATTGCTAACTGATGAATACTAGCGCCTGTTAGAATGTAGCCTTATGTGTTATTATTTTCAGCAAATGTACCAAGATCTCACTCAGGTAGTGTAATTATTAGGCTCCATCCGTCTTCAACCACCTGGGCACGTTTGCCTGTGTGTAGACACACACACACCAAAATACCTCCGCCTTCTCCGATCCCCATTTGTTAATTGGTCTAGTTAAAAAAATAAACAAAAATGGAATTCATCCGATTATTTGATTAATCAATGAAAAAGTCAACAGAATACTCGATTTCTAAAATATTCGATAGTTGCAGCCCTAGTTCAATGTTAGTTTTATGGCATATGCTGTAATTTGCGGAGTGTTTTTGAACGCCTCACAGTATTCCCTGAGGTGCTGTGAACATGTCTTCAGTGACACTGCAGCAGAGGCACAGTGAAGGGGAAGAGGGGCAGGTTCACTGGATTTGACCAACTTGAGTTAAAGAATAAAACCCTTTTTGCTCTAAACGAACCCGTGGACTTCACTGCTGCTGACTTTGTATGAAGGAAACCCTGCACATGGGTTCTGCTTGAGTCCACTCTGCTTCCTGAGTGTTCGTGTTCTTCACATAGGCTACATGTATGCGTTCAGTACACCTCCATATTGTATTGAACGCCCCAAACGAGTGCACCGTTACAGCCCTAGTGACAGTGGATGGAGACACGGGGTTTATGTTTGGTTAATGATATCTTTGCTGAAGAAGTCACTTTTTCTTCAGTTTTGTCTGTTTTTGATATAACCTTTTGAATTTACTCTGAGCTTTGCCCAGATATATTATCTCTAAATTAAATCTAGTAAGATACATGATTTACATTAAAAAAAAAAAAAAAAAAGTAAAATGCAGAGGATGATATTATAATAAATAATGATAAATCACTCAAAAAAGGTTAAATGGAGAGAAAATGAATTTGGGAACTGAAAAGTAGCACTGGGTCTTTATGGGTTAATGTCAGTAGTTTTGTTAGTAAAACAAAAACATAATTTTCTGTTTATGTCTACTAGGTTAAGAAACCAACTGTGAAAAGTGCTTTTTTCTAAATGTAATGTTGATCCTGACAAAGGTAGTTAGTATGTTGAGCGTCAGTTTTTTTAGACACGTGATGGATGCCTGCTTTAGGTTTGTGTGTCCGTGTGCAGGGTCATGACCGCGGGGTCAACTGGGCGGCCTTTCACCCCAGTATGCCTCTCATTGTGTCCGGAGCTGACGACAGACAAGTCAAGATCTGGAGGATGAACGGTGAGGGGTTTTATTCAGGCTTCTCAAAATACCCCTGAGTCTTCACAAACATTCATTGCTATTTGCTTAATTCAGTGGATTCATGTGTCTGAGTTGTCAGCGCTGACATTTGTTTCTGTTTGATCCTGTGTTCAGAGTCTAAAGCGTGGGAGCTGGACACGTGCCGAGGACACTACAACAATGTGTCCTGTGCCGTCTTCCACCCACGTCAGGAACTCATCCTGTCCAACTCTGAGGACAAGAGCATCCGGGTGTGGGACATGTCCAAGAGGACCGGAGTGCAGACCTTCCGCAGGGACCACGACCGCTTCTGGGTGCTGGGGGCCCACCCAAACCTCAACCTTTTTGCTGCTGGTAAGTGGTGACACATTTAACGAAGCCAAAAAAGCACCTGCCTGTGGTTGAGCTGGTACAGGACCTGCCTGTCCACACAGACCGTCCAGTCCTTCGATCTGCTGTCCTCCATGGATGTCAGAGCTTTGGAACAACATCTTCATAACATTGACTTTTTCCACCTTCAAATTCCATCTCAAAACCCATTTCATCACAATGGCACATCAGGTCTCATTTTACTGTGCTGTTTGTTTTATTCTTATTATAGTAGGATAGTATTGTAAATATTACATTTCACATCTGTTCTTTACATGTGCCTTTCTCCCATTTTTTGCAATTTACTTATTTTATTAAATTTTTTCCAAATTTTTAAAAAGTTTTTGAAAAGGTTTAAAGTTATGGCTCTAAATGAATCCCTGGATAGACAAGGTACCAGTGAGGAAGAGGGGCAAAGTGGTATGTGACTGGGGGTATTAGTAAGCTCCACCTACTTTTTCCACTTGTTATCATTATTCTTAATAATATTGTTAGATTTTTCCATCTTACTTTGTCGGCTTACAGTTTGTGTATATTATGGTAAATTATTCTCACATAAACCTACGTCATTGTTTTGAAAATGTTTCTTTATTGCTGTTTTTAATAATGCCTTATAAGGTGTCCTTGAGTATTTAAAAGGGTATTCTTCTGTACAGCTTATAAAAGTCTGCCTGTGTTTTCCTCAGGTCATGACAGTGGCATGATTGTGTTCAAGCTGGAGCGTGAGCGTCCAGCCTATGCTGTGTATGGAAACATGCTGTACTATGTCAAGGACCGGTTCCTCCGTCAGCTGGACTTCAACAGCAGCAAAGACACTGCTGTCATGCAGCTTCGCAGGTAGGCACTGCCTTTCTGCATAGCTGAATAAATGTGGCCGCTATAAATTTAGACATTGTGACTTAATCACATCATGCTTGCCTAATTGTTGCATTTTGTTTCCTTTTCTGGTCCTAGTGGGTCTAAGTACCCAGTTTTCAGCATGTCATACAACCCTGCTGAGAATGCCGTCCTGCTCTGCACTGTATGTTTTTAATATTATTCAAAATCATCTGTTCAAACCACTTTGAGTCGTCCTTCATTTTAATATAATGCTGTTATTATCCTGCAGAGGGCGACAAACCTTGAGAACAGCACTTATGATCTGTACTCCATTCCCAAAGAAAGTGACTCCCAGAACCCTGACGGTACTGAAGCACTCAAATTATATCACCTTTGTATGAATGACAATTTTTTTTATCTTGTCCTCCTTTGTTCTGAACACACTTATTCTTTGGTCTTTTCAGCTCCAGAGGGGAAGAGGTCCTCTGGTCTAACAGCAGTCTGGGTTGCCAGGAACAGATTTGCTGTTCTGGATCGTATGCACTCTGTAAGTTTATATGCTGGTCTGCAAAATACTGAAATGTGTTAATGGAGAACAAGTTTCAGAATATGGGGAGGTTTGAGAAGGAAATGACACCATTGCAAAAATGTTATGAGTCTTTTACATTTTTTTCATTTAGCAGTGTAAATTCTAATAATAGTTGCTCTGAAATTTAGGTTTGAAGGTGAAATTTGAAAGCAGGCAGTATAATCCCATTTTAGACCAGCTGTGAGTTAAAACTCAGGCATTGAAAGTTTGGTTAGTTTTTCTGTTGTTGCACGAAGCAATAAGATGATTTTTTTTTCTCACCATGGCGAAATTTCTCAGTTGACAGCAGCAAATACAAAAAAACAAAAATGAAGTGCTAGGAATACAGAAAGCAAAAAATACACTTGTGGAGCAACATATATAAAGAGGAAAAAGAGAACACTGCTATTTTCTAGAAATATTTACCTAAATTTTGATTTAAACTTTAAAATTATATACGTTTACATTGTGGTTTCACATGTTGTGGGGTGTGTGTGTGGGGGGGGGCTATGAGAATAATTCATCATTCATACAGTTTTTCAGTTTTGATAGTGGTACTCTAGTCTATATCCACTAATACCTTTCTTCTGTTTTCCTCTTTTAGCTTCTGATTAAGAACCTAAAGAATGAAATTGTGAAGAAGGTTCAGGTTCCGAGCTGTGAGGAGATCTTCTACGCTGGAACAGGTTCGCTGCTGCTGCGCGATGCGGACGGCGTGACGCTGTTTGACGTGCAGCAGAAGCGATCTCTGGCCACAGTCAAGATCGCCAAGGTCAAGTACGTGGTGTGGAGCTCTGACACCAGCCATGTGGCCCTCCTGGCCAAACACGGTGAGGAGATAAGAACAGTTTAAACTAATACAAAGATCATAAATTCACACTTTGGTTATCTCCTATGGAGGATTTAGTTTTCGAAGCAGTGTTTGCTTCTTGTAACTGAATTTGACCTAAAAATCAGGTTGTTATTGG
Source organism: Ostorhinchus cyanosoma (assembly GCA_029814465.1). Classification (NCBI taxonomy): domain Eukaryota; kingdom Metazoa; phylum Chordata; class Actinopteri; order Kurtiformes; family Apogonidae; genus Ostorhinchus; species Ostorhinchus cyanosoma. The sequence goes on from JAPTYQ010000010.1 coordinate 24,979,493, forward strand.
TGTTAACCTCTGGAAAAAATGAATTTTAATCCAATCTTTTTTGCCCCCCTAGCCATCATGATCTGTAACCGTAAGCTGGAGAGTCTGTGCAACATTCACGAGAACATCCGAGTGAAGAGCGGAGCCTGGGATGAGAGTGGAGTGTTCATTTACACCACCTCCAATCACATCAAATACGCCCTCACCTCTGGGTATGTGCTACTGTTTCTCTTGTTGTGCTTGCACTTAACATTGACTGCTTATCTGTCCAGTAAACATTAGAAAGCTCTCTGTGTCACTTGGATCACAAAACCTAATATCTGAATAGACCCGCTGACTTTATAAAAAAAAAAAAGAGGGCGAAAAGTCACACCTGACAGGCATGTTGTCAAATGTTGTTTTACTCAAACCTGAATATTTTCATGTTCATCAGGAAAACACAACAGATGAGATGAAATGATCTAATTCTAATAGGATAGGGTTGTACTGCAGTGGACACTAGGGCTGTATGATGTGATCAAAAAGTCACTGGGATTTTAATGCATCACCATCAACAGCTCAAAGTGAATAAAGGTCATTATCAGACTTGGTGACAGTTCAATAGTCAAAATTTCAAGTAGGAAAATGATCTGATGAATTTTCCCTGAGCAGATGTGTTTACTGTAAGTTGTTTCCCTTATATTGATATATCTGCGTTTTTTTCTGTCTGTGTGTCTCTCAAAATCTTCTGCATATTCCAACTTTTCATACGAGTTGGGTCTTTATAATGTGTTAGTCCCGAGTTCTTTCTTTTTTATTTTAATTTTGAAAATGTCTTTAAATTTAGTTCTCCACCTTTGGTTTACCTGTTCAGGACAGTGGAAAAATGGCACCCTGTGATAAGTAGTGTAATCTAATGCTACATTCACACTGCAGGTAAAAGTGGCACAGATCTGACTGTTTGCCCATATGTGACCCATATCTGATTTTTTTAGGACAGTCTGAACAGCATATGTGACTTTTTTTTTTTTTTTTTAATTAATTATAAGGAAAAAAATGTCAGCCCTCTTTCCTATATGGTTCTAAATTGGATACACGTGATGTTTTTCAATGTGACTTAAGTCTGAATGGTCATTTTGCATTTCATTGGACTTTTACTTCATTGAAATGCAACAGATGTCACACCTCTATGATGGAAGAGGCAGGACCCAGTCAGATGCATATCATTAGCTTCATAGTACAATTGCCCAAGTCATATTTTTGGCCAAATTGTGATATCCGCATAAAACTCAGATATCACAATTTGGCCAAAAATATGACTTGGGATAATTACACTATGAGGCTAATGATATTTACATCTGTAAACACAGTGTGCTGTATGTGACATCATGTCTTTTTCTGTGCATTCAGGGCAGCAGACTGTTCACATGAGTCTTATGGCAGTTGCATTTGAATAATAATGTGAACAACCATTTGAAAAAAAATCTGATTTCAGTTAAAAAAAATCTGAATTGCGCATTAAGCGGTGCAACGTGAAGTCACTGTGGGTCTGCAACTTGTTACATGCTGTAAAGTCGTTTGGTCTTTATTTGGGTCACTGTTAATGTGCTTCATATGTGTGTGTTTGTTTTTTTGTGAAGTGATCATGGCATCATCAGGACTCTGGACCTGCCCATCTACGTGACCCGTGTGAGAGGCAACAGTGTGTACTGCCTGGACAGGGAGTGCAGGCCTCGTGTCCTCACCATCGACCCCACCGAGTACCGCTTCAAACTGGCCCTGGTCAACCGCAAGTACGATGAGGTGCGTCTGTCTCTGGATCACCAGAAAAAAAATCACGGTGACTGATGACTGTGATACGGGTTAAAATCCTCAGCCCATGTATGACGTGTGTGTCGCCTTTCCTTTGACCGTGCAGGTGCTTCATATGGTGCGGAACGCCAAACTGGTGGGTCAGTCCATCATCGCCTACCTGCAGAAGAAGGGCTACCCGGAGGTGGCGCTGCACTTTGTCAAAGATGAGAAGACCCGCTTCAGTCTGGCTCTGGAGTGTGGAAACATCGAGGTGTGTTTGTCATGGATTAAAAGTAGATTGTGGACAATGGGTGGTTAATGACACTTAGAGAGTCAGCCATCTTCATTTTCAACTCTGGCAGAGTTGAACAGATTAAATATCAGTGACATTAGAGCTTTTTTTCATTACATATGTTAATTTTCCCTGAACACACAAGCACAAAAACAATTTTACCAAATCTACACTTGGGTTTATTTATATAACTGAAAATGATTATTTATGAAAACTCCGACCAGAGTTTTCATGTGGAGGAAAGGTGAAAACACATGAGAAAATATGTTTTTCTAGATATCAGCTGTGTGTTTATACGGCATAACACACATCAGCTGTTGGATTAATGTCTCCTCTGAAGATGAATCTTTTCAACTTGAATGAATCTTGTTCCTTCTCTGAATCAAACATTCAGTGTAGGTTATTCCAGACTTTTTGGATCAGTATCATAAGGTTTCATGTGGCTGCATCATGTAATATATATGCTTTTATTTACAGTTTGTGCTTGATTTGTTGAATTCTTTAAGTGATACGGTTGATCTTAGACGACTACCTGTTAAACCGTTCAGTGCAATAAAGTGATAATAAAAAACATTTATTTCAAATGGGCTGAGTACCAGTGAAAACACAGCACTTTAGAGACACAGAATGAACATATGAGCACATACAAAAAAATAATATGGCCGTAAGAAAAGTGGGCACTTACATCATGGTGTGTTTGGAGGCTACTGAGTGTATTTAGTTTGAGTCTGTCAGCTCCAAAAGTTTTAGTCTGTTTTAACCTGCAGGAGTTAAAACAGATGCAGTCAAAGTGACGAAAACGAGGTCAGAAATAACAGGGAATGAGTCCAAGGAGAAGTTATAAGGAAATACTTGGAAAGAAATAATTGTGCCATTAAAGGACATGAAAAGTTGTTATTTAGACTGGGGATTATGATTGTCCTGAGATGTTTAGCCCAGATGGGCCACCTCTAATTAGGACAATGTTTGAATGAAACGCAGTCAGTTTTTGTGAGTTTCTACACATCTTAAGGCAGATTCAAAATCTTAATTTTTTTATGCTGTAAACTTGTGTGTACTAGTAACAGTCACTCCAATAAAGTATAATAAAAAGTAGCAGTAAGGAAATGACAGATAGATAAATGGTTTTGGTTTTCTACCCTTTGCAGAAATCATGTACTTAAAAAAAAAAAAAAAAAAAAAACCATAAATTT
>JAPTYQ010000010.1:24983597-24995841 GCA_029814465.1 Ostorhinchus cyanosoma
TGAACATGTGACACATAAACAGTACCACAGTGCTTCAATTTGAACATGTGACACATAAACAGTACCACAGTGCTTCAATTTCACACTCAGTTTGTCTGTTATGGATTGGGATCGTCTGTCAACTCAACATATTTTTTTTTTTATTAAGTTTTTATTTTTTATCAATTATTAGAAATTTGACAACCCCATTTGAATTCCAGACGACCCCACGTGGGGTCCTGAAACACACTGCTTTACTTAAACACATTAAAACAATCCCTATAACCCCCCCACCCACACAACGGCATCAAAAAGTTCTCAGACCAGCGCTGTCACTGGGGATGAAACTGGGATCTACCAGTTTGACCCAGAGAGTACAATTCAGCCAAAAGAGTGGAATTCAAAAGGAGCAGCTGGACCTGTGAAATTCAAAGCAGAGGTGCATTAAATGAATAAATAAAGAAACCTTTTATTACATTTGTCTGAAAACTTTTTGACTCTCCCTTGTACTCCCAGTGTAACAAAATATATTTAACAGTTACAGTTGAATTGTCTATACAGACAAGTCTTTTCTAAACTGTAAAAGGGTCCAGATGTGATCAGAGTCTTCAGTCTTGTGTTTAGGTCAGTTATTCCAGTGCAAGATTACAAGATATTTCTGTAATCCTTTGATCAACTGTGAGTCCTTGAACACATTTCCTTTTTATGAAAATAACACTGTGCACTTGCAATAAGCAAAAATGTGACGGTTTTCTTTTTCTTCCCATTACTTGAAATGGCTGAGGGAAGATTTGTAAAATACACACAATAGCACATTCTATTAATCTAGAAATGAACTCTTTTATTTAGACAGTGTCAACAAACTGCTGTTGTTTTACATTAGTTCTTTTTGCCCTATTCATTAACTACACTTAATTAATTACACAGATTTGTAGGAAATACTAATTGTAAACATTGTAAAATCTGCTACACAAAAATTAATCAAATGGTGGGCATCTTTTAAGTGCATGAAATCCTTTCTAAAATATTCAGTGCATTCATTTATTGTGCTCAGTGTTTTGTCAGTGACTATCAACATTCTGCTGTATCTCCTAATATTCATAAGTAACATCAGCCTAATATTTAATGACAGTTCAATACAGAGAGCAACTTTGAAACAGTGATGTGACTTAGTGGTTTTAATGTCCATCAACCTTCAACATTAATGAGCTATAGGTGTGAGTATGATGGAAACTCTGTTACATCCTGTGAATGCATCTCCAACTCTTTGGCCCCAGTGTCCAAACCTCTCCTCACTGCACCAGGAACCTTTTAGTTGTCAGTGTTTCAGAGGGAGAAACACTGTTGTGACTGTTTTCCTGCATGTTTCCAGAGTCTCTGGCTTACCTGACAGCTGCCACCCATGGGCTGGACGAAGAGGCCGAGGCACTGAAGGAGACTTTTGACCCAGAAAAGGAGACGGTGTGTGGGCTACATACTTCCTCTGGAACACACTATCCTTAAGCTAAAGCCGAACTTACTTTCCCTTTCATGTAAGACGAAATGTTGGCTAACATCCGTGGTAACTGTCTTTTAGGTTCCAGAGGTTGATCCCAATGCACAGCTGTTGCAGCCCCCTCCACCCATAAACCCTCTGGACACCAACTGGCCTCTGCTCACCGTCTCAAAGGGCTTCTTTGAGGGAGCCATTGCAGCAAAGGGTCAGGCAGCATTCACTGTAGTCTAAATATGTGGTGATGAAGAAAAGTCATACTAAAAACTGTGGATTTTAAAATGCATTTAACTTTCAGGAACAGCAGTGAGATTAATCTTATTTTATTAAGGCCATGTAATCTATTGTGACCATTTTTAGTTTTCTATTCCCCAGTTTCCCATGTTTAACATTGTTTAGAAGTGTATATGTGGCTAAACACTAGTTGTATAATAAGGGGGTTAAACCTCAGTCGCTTGAATTTGAGAGAATGTTTTTTTTGTGTGTGTGTGTTGCAGGTAAGGCAGGTCAGATGGCTGCTGACCTGGATATGGATGCTCCAGGAGGAGAAGGATGGGGAGAGGATGCAGAGCTCCAGCTCGATGAAGGTAAACTGGCAACATTCTGAGGGCAGCTTACAAGTAGAGTATTTATTTTAGGGTTCATAAAGTAACACTACATTTGTTGTTTTAAATACTCTTTGTGTCGTTCTGTCTCAGATGGCTTCATGGACGCCCAGGATGTATTAGGGGATGAAGGAGGACTGGGCAAAGAAGAGGGAGGAGGATGGGAGGTGGAGGAAGACCTGGACCTTCCTCCAGAGTTGGTAAGAGAAGTTACATCTTTACATACAACACTAAAACGGCTACAATATTAATATTAGATAATAAAAAATGTTGGCATAACCAAAGGAATGTCGCTTATTGATTTGACAACTGCTACTTGAAACCGAATTCTGTTGTTGTCACCACCTTATTTTTTTGAGTTGGATAAAAGTGCTGAACTAGGCTCAGCTGGTCACGTAGCTAATGCTACTGTACATTTACTGGACAGACCGACCACACCACTAACCATACACTAGACGGTTTATTAGCCTTTGAATCAGAAGTCCAAAAAACATATAAGTAATGTGTGGACACTGTGTTTTATCCAAATGAGGCGAACATGGAAGTGCCTGATCCCTTGACTGTCTACTCGAGTCTGGGCTCCAAAAGGTGACTCAACCCCCATAGACCCCATGACAAAATGTCCAACTTTACAACAGAAATGAACATGGTTACAGCCTCATTTTCATCTCTATAGTGAAGTCCATCATTCATGACAACTGTAAGAGGTTAATTTTTATAGAATTACCTGTTTAGATTATATTAAGCTTTACATTTTTCATTTAGATGTTGAATTCTAAGAAGTGAAAACCATCCACTTCCAGTTTATTGTCCTCACATCGAGTTTCTTCTTTTTGTATGCTAGACAGCTAGCTAACAGCTGTGATGAAGGCTCCAATGATGACAAGATGATCCTTTATCTAATTTATTGAATTCTGGAATCACTTTTGGACCGTGTAAAAAAAAAAGACAAATAATGCCCAATGCGATAACTGTTGAGACAAAAGTAGTAAGTTCTGCACAAAACCGCTTCTTAAGTACGTTCCCATCACGCACTATTTCCCACACACTCTGCAAAAAGTCAAAAAAACAATTTATATTTTACCACAAGAGGGCACCAAACAACTACAAATGAACACAATAATAAAACTTCAGTTAACTCAAATGTACAGTCAGAATATCCAGGATTCATGGTTATTGGCCTTTGGTTTAGACACCATGGATATTTTAATGTTAACTGTGATGACCATGGTTCTCTTCACATGCGATAGGCCTCACTGTGAGTCTTTGCCTTGTGTGTGCTGCTATAAAACAGTGGGTATGTCTTTTATTCATCACTCTTTCCCTGTTCATCAGGATCTACCGGCTAGCACAGGTGGAGGAGCAGAAGACGGCTTCTTCGTTCCACCCACCAAAGGCGTTAGTCCAACCCAGATGTGGTGCAACAACTCCCAGCTGCCAGTGGACCACATTCTGGCCGGCTCCTTCGAAACGGCAATGAGAGTAGGTTTACATGATAATAAAACACTCTGTTCTTTCCTGTTTTATCAAAGCCCTTCTTCGAATTGATGGTTTCATCACACACCTCCTTTCTTCTCTGCCTCCTCAGCTGCTCCATGACCAGGTTGGAGTCGTGAACTTTGGCCCCTACAAGTCTCTGTTCATGCAGACTCTGTCCAGGGGCCGGACTTGTTACCTGGGCCTGCCCTCCCTGCCCTGCCTGCGCAGCCATCCACAGAGGAACTGGAAGGTACAATGAGCTTTAAAGTGAATAGTTTGTGGGTTTTTGATTTCATTTTTGTCTCACCAGCCGATCGCTGTCGTCTTCATTAGCAGTTTCTTCAAACATCTTCTCCAGTGAAACCAGTGGTTCATTTCAAATTTTATATGCATCTTCCTTTGGACAATGTTTACAGTTTGTTCACAGTTTTGAGAAATTTAGATTTTTGAATTTTTGACAAATGTATATATTAAAAATATATATGTTATTATTAATTAATATTAATGTTCCTTTACTTGTAATGGTCCATATTTTAATGATTCATAACATGTAAATGTTTAGATATCAGTAGTAGTAGTTGAGTTCTTCTCCAGTAAAAGTACCACCCACTTCTATCAGAAGATTAATCTCCTGCATTAAGACTACAGGACTCTAACATAAGCCCCTTTGGCACAGCACTTCTGTTACAGTAATATTTTACATTTATTCCACAATGATGTTTGTGTAAATAAAATGGTGGATTATTTGGTCCCACTTTTAACTCCTCTGGAGGTAGTAACAGAACCCTGATGAAAGTCAGGATTCCGTAACGCTGTGGAAAATGAACACCTCTTGTTCCACAACCAAGGTGTGATGTTTTGATGATGTATTGCATGTGCGACCCCCGTACCAGGAGGACTTAAAAATGAGCGTGGGCCATGTACAGTAAACAAACGTATCAACGCGACCAAAAAAAGGTGGAAGTGGGGAGACGTCCAGATCCACCAGCTGTCGTCACTTTGGGCGGAGGACTCTATCCATGCGAACATTTGTGGAACGGTGAAAGACTGGAGCAGTTGGTAACACCGCTATGCTCGGAGTATTTCTGATGCACACGTTAGACATCACACTATCTGCTGTGCTGCGTCCCCGCCCCTTTGATTGTTGAACGCAGGCCTGCTGTGTTAAAGTCCAGCCTGTCTCACCTCTGTACTCCTTTGTCTTGACTGTGGAAATCAGTCAATGGTGGAAAAAAAAATGTGGGATCACCATCTGACCTTTTTTCCAGGATTTCTATGTACAAGACAGAACCTGACAGCCTGGTAGTGATTCTTGATAGAACATGACGCTGACATACAGGGACACTGGTCATATTTTTCACATTTTCTTTAATATACATATGTGAATAACTCTGTTTTTCTAGGACTGCGGTGCAAAGCAGGGTCTTCCTGCTGTAGGTCTGCGTCTGGCGGACCTCATCGCCCGTCTGCAGCAGTGCTACCAGCTCACCACGGCCGGACGCTTTGAGGAAGCTGTGGAGCGCTTCAGAGCCATCCTGCTGTCTGTTCCTCTGCTGGTGGTTGATAACAAGCAAGAAATTGCAGAGGTGAGCAACAAGCAGATTCAAAGAAGTGCAGCAGCATCTATCGATTATTTTCATCGATTTGATACAATTATTGTTTGAATAGATGAAAATGTGAAACGGACATGTCTGAAAATGACCAACAACTTCTCCTTTATTCCAAAACCAACTGAAAAAAACACCATAAAAAGTATATTAAAGTTAAAGGATGTATAAAAAATAACTGTATAGAAATAACAACAAACCAGTCTGATGCCATCTATGACCTATAATCTGTCAGGTCACTCTGAAACACATTTGGATCTAACTGAACTTGGAACTAACATCCAACTTAAACAAACACACACTCACATTTAGAATGTTTGTGTTAAAGCGTCAAAGGTTAAAGAAGTAAGTGATGGATCCGATGGAGAAAAGTCAACATATAGACATTTTCTGCCTTTTTGTCCTTGTCTCTTCTGTTGTTTGTGTTGATCCTGAGCATCAGATTTCATGGAAGTTTTAACTAGGAATGCTTTTTTTTTTTTTTTAAGTCCACATGGGTATTTGGACAACATGAAGCTGCTGTAAAAAATACCTGATGTGAAGTAGAACTTGCATTCATAACAGTCTTAAAAAAAAAGTCAATAAATCTATTGAAACCTGGAAAAAGTTTGGACTGTAAATGGTATTCTTCTGCCGTGCAAGGTGCTGCTAGGCCCTACTGGGAGCAATTTTTAGGGTTCAGTGTCTTGCCCAAGGACACTTTGACATGTGGACAGTTGGCAGCAGGATTTAAACCATCAACCCTTTAGTCATTGGATAACCGGCTCTTGTCTGATTGTAATGTGTGTGTTTCAGGCTCAGCAACTGATCACAATTTGCAGAGAGTACATAGTGGGTCTGACCATGGAGACGGAGAGGAAGAAGTTGCCTAAAGACACATTGGAGCAGCAGAAGAGACTGTGTGAGGTAAAGCTGTGTGTGATGAGCAGCAGCAGCCCACCGATCATCCTCTGTGTGATTCCTGAGCCTGATGTCGTTCTCTTGGTGGATGTTCTTGTCACAGATGGCGGCCTATTTCACCCACTGTAACCTCCAGCCGGTCCACATGGTGCTGGTGTTACGCACAGCATTGAACCTTTTCTTCAAACTCCGTAACTTCAAGATGGCTGCCGGCTTCGCCAGACGCCTGCTCGAACTGGGACCGAAGCCCGATGTCGCTCAGCAGGTTGGATGAGCACCAACCACAGCGTCACTGATGTGGTTGTTTTATTGAACTACTCTGATGACATTCATTTTCTTACAATCGTGTCAAAACCTTCCCTGTTATTTAGACCCGCAAGATTTTGGCAGCGTGTGAGAAGACTCTGACAGATGCTCATCAGCTGAACTATGACCCCCACAACCCGTTTGACCTGTGTGCCGCCTCCTTCGTCCCTCTGTATCGTGGACGTCCTGTTGAGAAGTGCCCACTGTCGGGAGCCTGTTACTGCCCCACCTACAAAGGCCAGATCTGCAGGGTCACACAGGTATGATGGGAAATACTAAGGACTCGACTGAAAACCAATGATGGGCTTTTAAACCAATCAAATTGAACTTTACCTTGTATTTTTATTATGTTGCACAAATGTTTAAAACTGTCTTGCCCTAAAGAAAAACAGACCAAAACTTAATCTGGTATTAAGTTTAAAGTTACATTTGAAGACGTTTCAGTGTTAAAATGACAAAATAACCAAATTCCATTAAGAAAAGAAAAGCACAAACTCAAGATACTGATCAGGAGGACTGGAGCAGAGCAGTCATTTAAAGGCCTTTTCCCACTTAATAGGACACAAGTTAAGTTTGTATTCATTCACATGTTTTAATATATGAAACAAAACGTCTTTATTGACCCAGTGCTACTTTCTTGGCAGTTCCCAAATAAATTTTTCCCTGTATTTAACCTGTCCTAAATGATTTTTCACCATTTATTATACTCTAGTTTTTGCATTTTTATCAGTGAAACTTGTGTATTTTCTATACAGTGGTACGTTGACTTTGAAGTTTAATTCATTCTGTTGTCGAGCGTGTAACTGAGATTGCTTTTATGTCAAATCATTTTTCCCCATTGAAGTCAATTGAAATGTCCTGTTCCAGCCCCCAAAATTCAATGTTGTAGAAGATGACGGTGTTTCCACAGTAACTAAGGAGCTTCTGAATGTCCAAATGGGTCATATCTGATGGCCATGAAAAGATGAATAATTGTATTTTAGATCAATTGTTTTTGTATTCACAGGATTAGTGGATCAGCACTTATTAAGATTTTAGATCAGTAGATCATTTTTCTTAACTTAGTGTCATTTAATTTCAGTTTACATCACTAAACATAGAATTTACTTAGTGACCCAATTTTTAAAAGGCAAAGTGTGCTTTGACTCTTAAAATGACCCTTAAGTTACTTATTTTCAGTCTAGTTTCAGTTGAAAAATCCTGCACAGTCTCAGTCATTGTTGGAAAAAATCAAACATTCCTGTTTTCCTGATCTTTATCAGGTGTTTGGGCAGTATTACACTACTACACATATAAATACACACATGGAAGCTTTAAAGGTTAGATTTGCATAGGATCACCCCTGAAATTAGTAAAATTTCAAAAAGAATACACAAGAAAATGACAAAATGGAAAAAAGTAAACATTACATATTTAACTAATTAAGAAGAAAGTAACATTAATGAAGAGGAAAAAGGTAAAAACTGGAAGTGTATACAGAAATATTCTTAATAGGGTTCATGTTTGTGTATGCAGAGCCTTAAAGTCAGCAACTCAGTCCTAGAATAAAATACAGATAGAATTTGGTCTACTTGTTTTAACCTTTGACCTCATCTCCCAGGTGACAGAGATCGGCAAGGACGTGATTGGTCTGCGTGTGAGTCCACTTCAGTTCCGCTGAGAAAACAAGATGAGAGGAACCGTGATCTGTTGAAACACATGCACGCTTCCTCTGTAGAATGAATACTACTATTAATGTGGAGATATATCTATATGTCTGCTCTTAGTGAGCCAATGTTATGTTCAAAGCTTTTAACCCTTTCAGCTCTATAATCACCACCACCCTTCATGGCAGGAAGCCTTTCTTATCAGTGCTGCTGTGTCATCTCTGTTTGGAGCTGTAAACTGTCTTCTGCCTCTGACTAATAAAAAGGAATCCTTCAATATGATCACCTATCTGTGCATCTGTGAAAAAAAGACAATAAAAAACTTGCTCTCAAAAGACATAAGATGTGATTCTGTGTGTTTCTGACTGAAGATGGTTTGTTTTTTTGTGAATTTAAAATGAATAGATAACATTGAGTACAAGGTTCAGCACAGGAGTGAGTCATCAGGAAGTCAGCTGAGAACATTATTCACCCATTTTAGTTGGCACTATAAAAAAAACAACATAGAATAGGGAACCTCTGGGATGAGATGTACTAGTTTGGTATTGATACAAATACTTTGCCAGATATAAATTTAACAGAGAATCTTAAATACTTCAAGTCAGCTGCCATTTTAACAGGGCGGAACCAAACAGCGGAACCCGGACGTTTTCTGTGTCAACACTTCCTGTTGTGGTTTTTTTTTGCTTTTCTAACCAGGAAGATGGATTTACACTCGAACAAATGGATCGTTAATGTGCTCATTTGTTGTTTTTTCATTGGTGAGTTGGATTATAACAGTGTTAATTGCGTTCGCCCACGTATTTATTCATTATTTCTTTGCGTTTCTGTGTGCGACACTTAGCTTTGATTGACTTCTTTGTGTTCGGAGTTAGCTGGTGCTAAGCTAGCTAGCTGCCCTGATTGGCTTTAATATCCGAACCGGTTTTAAATAAAAGTTTCACAGGGAGTGGAAGTGTAGTGGTAATTGTCCTTTTCCAAAGGGGAAGCGTGAACAGTCTGATCCGAGCTTGAGTTTGAAGTCTGTCCAGTGGTTTGGGTTTTAGCCGGGTCACAGATTCTATCTCTGGAAAATGAAAACTCGGCATCAGCGTGACTGCTCGTGATTCTGCGCCGGTAGCTGGAGGGATTAAATACTCAAAAGTCACCTGAATTTAATGCAAAAACTAGAACTGCTGTAATGTTTTAGATACCATTTCTTCGCACATGTCTCGATTGAAGCAGGTGAAAGGTTGTCTTCTAAATCTTAAGGGTGCCTTTGTTAATTTATTAAACAGCCCAGGAAAACACAAGTCTGTAATTTATGTGAAATAACTGCAGTGTTTAGACGGAAAATACAATGGAAAAGGTCCTGACTTGTTGCCTTGGCTAAAAAGCGGTTTGATATCATAGAAGCATTTAATAGTTTGAAAAACTAGCCTTCAATTTAGAGAGAAGGTAATTAATAGGGCTGCAGCTAATGACTATTCCAATAGTCGAGTAGTTATAGACTGTGAGGTTATGAACTGCAATAAAAAACAAACCAAAAAAAAGAACAACGGCTGTTTTTTTTTTATTTTTTTTTATTGCTGCACTAAAACAGATTTTCTTTCCTTTAACAAGAACATTTGGTTCACAACAGTTCCAATACATAACAAAATTGGTTAAACAAATATTCAATAAATATTCCAGCAGCAATAAAATACTTTTTTCCTTTAACAAAACTCGATTTTGTAACAATTACAGTGTCGAACAATGTTTGTTAAGCAACTAAATGCTCAAAAGTTGGAATCGGCAATAAAAATAGCATAACAAAAGTGCATGACGTCACTAACCAACTGTCAACAACATTGACGTATTTTACTATTGACTGTTTTCCAACAAATGGTCATTACAGCCCTAGTAATAAGCTTCATTGGTATAACTATGCAAAAAGCAAGTGAGACAAGCATGATTTTCAATGAAGTACAATTGAAATTAAAACATAGTCCTAATAAATATCTAATTAGTGCCATAAAACCACCTTCATTCTCCTTATTCATGTAAATGTCCAGCTATGAAATGCATTTATTTTGTTTTGAACTTACTTTTCAAAGGGCTTCATTAAAGCAGTGTTTGACTCTGTTCACGTGTCCAACTCCAGTCAGACCCTCGTCCTCTCTGATCCATCGGTCTGTCTGTGCTCATGCATCTCAATCACTTCCCTCACGGTGAACACTTTCACAGATGACTCCATCACAAACACAGTCCACTGGTTTACAGAACAAACCCAAACGTCATTTGGGCCTTTTCAGAAATGTTGTTGCAAAGTGCATTGTGGGAAGTGAAAATGGTTTCTCACAGATTCTGCAAGAAAATGATCCAGGTCCCTCCATCCTAAAGTCCTCCAGTCCACCAGGGCTGTTTGACAGGTTGAGTGTAGTCGGTGGATGGAGGTAAAGGAACATTTGGGTTCAACATTCACAGACAGACAGACAGACAGACTGCCGCTGTGTGGACTTCACATTCCCATAATGCACGTAGCCACAAATTTTCCAGAAAGGACCGAGTGACGTTTGGGTTTGTTCTGTAAACCAGTGGACTGTGTTTGTGATGGAGTCATCTGTGAAAGTGTTCACTGTGAGGGAAGTGATTGAGGTGCATGAGCACAGACAGACCGATGGATCAGAGGACGAGGGTCTGACTGGAGTTGGACACATGTGAACAAACATCTGGGATCAGAGTGAGGGGGGGGGGGGGTCTGTTATTTCAAGGGTGACCTGATGATCCTGATTCAGAGTGAAATGATTTGACACTGATCTCATCTTCTAAGAACCTTTTTATTTGGACACCTCTTAATGGATGCTCAAGGATAATGTGACTCAGTTACATTTCTTCAGTGACCGTTTGGTGCAGCTTTAGAACTCGGCACCAGCAGGAATTCAACAGCGTCTCTAAGAATCCCCCTCATCCTCTTAATGTTCAAACGAAGCATTTGGACTTCTGAGTCACACTGATCTTTGATCAGTTTTGATTATTATAAACCAGAGGCTTATTTGCTGTTCATGAGTACAGCTTGGATTCTAATTCATCCAGCAGCAAAGTTTTCATCTGGACATTGTTTAATTTTTGTCTTTCCCTGAACCTTTATATAACCAGGAAGGACTCAGAGATCAAACAGTTCTTTAGCAGGAACATAACTGCCTCTGTGTCACTTCTTGATGTAAATTTTAATCTTTTTAATCATACATCAGGTTAAAGTTGTCATTGCAAAATTTACTGCACTATGTATTTGATTGTCTTTCATTCATATAAAAAAAGAAGCAGCTGTAATGTGCATTCCCCAACTGGACTGAGATTGAAACAAGCTGAAAGGATTGTGAACGCAAGATCAAAGGTGTAATTAGTGAATCAGAATTGAATCCATCAAGGATGTAGCATTCTTCAGATTGAGGAGATAATTATATTCTACTTAAAAAAACATTTACAACCATAAATGACATCAAGTTACAGCATAAGTAAAAGACTCAAAACAGGAATATGGAGTGGAAAAACATACATCATTTTTAGGAAAAATTAATTCTAATAGCTTTTCAACTTTGACCATTCAATATTCTGTTTTGGGAATATTACTAGTATGTCTAGGTTGTTTTTCAGCATCAGATCATTTAGATTTATATGTCAGTTGAGATTTTTTTATGTCATTAATTTTAATATATATTTATTGAATATATATTTCTTTAATTAATATGTTCAGCAGATATTTTATGCATCCTTTTCCAGATTGTTTAGTTTCACAACTTAGTTACAGTGAATAAATGATTATTTCCAAAGCTCTGTTTGTAAATGCCTAAAGAAATGAACTGGAACTGCCAGCGTCAGTGCTCGACTCAGGTTCGTTAGTCAGATCACATTTCTTTTTGTGCTGCTGTTCACATTATATATTATTATATTTCCAATATCAGATTCCAGTGTGAACAAGTCACATCCCTGAACTAACTCAAATGTGCAAAAGAATAGTAACTGAATCCTCAGCTAACCCTCATTGTTGTACTGAAGTCAACATGGAGGTCACGTCAGTTTTCCTACAAACATGGACTGGTTCAGGTTTACAGCCACGGTTCAGATACATGTCTACTGTGTTGCACAAAACTGTTCCAAGTTTTTTACTAATTTTCTTTGAATTCTGTGTAAATTAAAGGTTGATCTGAGTGGAACTCCACTGTTCTTCATCTGGGCTTCATTTCTTTGTGTATTTGGACCCTAATAGTT
>JAPTYQ010000010.1:25056784-25074144 GCA_029814465.1 Ostorhinchus cyanosoma
TGTGTGTGTGTGTGCGTGTGTGTGTGTGTGTGTGTGTGTGTGTGTGTGTGTGTGTGTGTGTGTGTGTGTGTGCGTGTTGGACTAAAGTTAATCATTTTACAGAAGGAAGAAAGCAAAACAGAAGAAAACAATAGTGAAAGCAGAGATAATGTTAGACTGCAAATCATTTACTTGTGACTCTGAGTGCTCTGAGGATTTGAGATGATAAAGAACAGTTTATTTCCCTTTGTTTTGGAAACAGTGGAGCATTGAATGACTTCATGGCCAGATATTTTCCTCAGAAACCCAATGGTCATGTATCATTTATCCCTAGTGGCCTATTAACACCTCTTTTTGTAACTTCATCTTACTTGATATTTCTTGTAATTTTTATCCAAATATCAATAAATTATTCAACTTTATGTAAACTATACCTACAATAAGTGTTGTCCCACTGCTTGATGTAATTTCATATTTATTTTGTTAAAGTCAGGCAAAAACAGTGCTTTAAAACACAACACTTCAATCTGCCTCAGAACAGACTTCCACCTCTTGTTCTTTCTTTAAGCGTTAAAACACTACCATGACCATAATCCAACAGGAGAATTATGAACGATAAATACGTGTATAATTGTATATAATAACCAGTAGCCTGTGAAGGGTTTGAAGGACTGGACTTATGTGGTGGGATTCTTCTTTTCCTGTTGGTGCTCCTGCTTTGTGGATTGTTTTATTTGGAAGACCCATAAACAGAACTGCCAGCTTCTCATCTGTCTTCGTAAAAACCAAACATTGTTACAATGTATTGAAATGTTTTATGGTAAATCCATCTATAGTGCATCTTTATCAGAATTTCTGTCCAGATGATTCCCACAGTATCTCAGTGGTAATGTTTACATAAAACACAAGGATGAACTGAAGTGGTTTTGTTGGCCAAAGCTGAAAAGTCAATGTCACTGTGACCTTGTGTCTGTCCGCTCATGTCTTGTCAAAATGAAAAAAGTGAAAAGTATATGAAAGTATATTTCATAAACAACATTGTTCTCAACAGATTTGGATTCAAAGGAAAGCTAACACCTGTGAGGTTGATGTAGAAGATTCAGAAGGATCATCAAATCTCCTGTTTCAGAGTAAATGCAGCTAAAATACTCGGGAAAAAAACATGGTACTTAGTGTGAAATGACGAAGAACTGATCAGATTTTGGTCGTCAAAGGTCATTGTGACTTCACAAAATGTTTTAGGGGCTATATCTGCTCATAATTTAGAGAACTGCATGAACCTACACAGACTGTCAAAAAAAGTCTCCATCTGGATTTAATAAGACAGCTAGTTCACATCCTGCCATTGGATAATTATTACAGTGTGTGATATTATTCAACTGCAACGAGATCTTGAACCCTAACTGATGTGAGTAGCTTCTCATTTCTTAAACAACCATCAGTTTGATGGAGAGAATAAAGATTGTACTGTGTTTCAATGGGAAAAGGTCATGTGGTTCTGACTAGTCCAGAGTGATCCTGTACCAGAGTCATGGGCACATCTGAGGATGAAGTGTCAAAGTGATCATGCTTTATGCCCACAGTACAAGCCTGTGGATGCACTGTAATGATCTGGGGTTCCTTCAGTTGGTCAGGTCGAGGTCCAGCAATGTTGTGTCCCAAAAACAATTACAGAAAAAAATGTGGCAGTGCATAAGCGTATCAAAATGATGGCACATGAAATGCATGCTGTAAGCAAAACTAAAAGTGATTAAAAAAACTAAAATGTGATTAAATATTACATGGAGGCCTTTTTTCATAATGGCACATCTGATTGAGCTTATGATTCTTTTTTTATCAGTTTTTCTATATTTTGTACCAGTTTAAGTTTGCAAGTCGTATTGGAAAAATACACATTATGAAAAGATAAAATCTGTGCTTTTTCTTCGATATGGACTTAATCATGGACTCAAATTGGTACATTACCCACAGCGACGGCAAAATGACTCCAATGACAATATCTAAAGTCTCCATCAGTAAAATATCCTTTTAGCCTCTAAGGCCTTCTTTCAAAGTGGCCTATTTGTGCACTGATAGTTATATTTATTTATCATGTATGGTAATAGGTAGATTTAGTGGATATTCTCTTAAACTCTTGAGTGTCTTAAAAGTCCTAGTGCTTTGTTGTTTTGCTATTTTTCATGGCAGAAGCTCTCTTAAGGAATAACATGCTGTGTGTGTAATTTGTCTTTGCCATAATCTAATGTTAACAATAAGGGGACATTGTCCTAACATAGGGTGGCCAACAAATCCACTTTGTGTTTTAAACACTGTTTATCATTGTGCTTTACAATTTATCACTGGTTGTAGTCGCCTCACTCCCTACTGTAAATGATACGCTACAGCTGAGGGGTGTTCATCCAGCTCCTGAAGGTTTACTCATTGGTTGTGTCTGATCTCAGCTTTTCTCACGTTGGTTCCATCATACCCATGTTCCGTTCCTCAAAGAACCAATAACCCTAATGCCTTACGGATTTGTGATATTTATTATCTGAATGTTTTCAGTTTTGCCACCCCCTCGGCCTGGAATACTCTTCAGTTGGAGCTGAAAATCCCACAACTGATTTCACTAAAAGCTTTTTGTACCGTCTTAGTGACTCGACAGTGAGAATCCCTTGAACAGTGTCTATGTTTATAATTGTTTGCTGACCTCAACCAAATCTTTAAAAATGTACTGCTGACATGAACTACATTGCACTTTTTACTCTTGTCAAACTTTTATTACTTTGTTATTACTAAATTGTTGCCTGTTTTTAATTTATTGTTATTACCGATCTTTTTTTTTTAACCTGTTTTTCATCATGGTGTGACCTTTTGCCCAGGTGACCCTTGAAAAGAGATCTCAGTGGGACTTTATCTGGTTAAATTAAGGTTAAAGCAGGGTGTGACTTTTGAATATGACTCCATCATAAACACAGTCCGCTTGTTTATGTAACAAACCGAAACGTCACTTGGGCCTTTTCAGAAATTTTGTTGTGAAGTGCATTGTGGGAAACGAAAGCAGTTTCTCACAGATTCAGCAGTAAACCGAGCCAGATTGCTCCAACATAAAATTATACAGTCCACCAGGGATATTTTAAAGAATGGGTAAAGTCATTGGGTAGATGTAAAGGGGACATTTGGGTTCAGTATTCACAAAGAGACAACAAAATTGCTGCTGCATGGAATTCCCATTCCCACAATGCACTTTGCGATAAAATTTCCAAAAAGGCCCGAGTGACATTATGGTTTGATATGTAAACAGACTGTTTGTGATGGAGTCATCTTCGTAGTTGTTTACCGTGAGGGAGGTGATTTTGGTGTGTAAGCACAGAAAGACTAATGGATTAGTGATAATTAGGCTATCACACAGATTTTACAAATTTGAAAAAATATTTGTGATTTAAGTCATATGCTACTTTAAATTAAATAAATAAAGTCCCTGCCATCCACAAACAGAGTTGATACAGTAGAATGATCTTGCGAGTAGCTAACATATACAATATTTAGCTCTGGGTGCCAGTGCCTGTGAGAAATATGTCCACAATTCCAGTGTTTACTTAAGTGAAAATGAATCTGTCTTTGCTTTAACAGGCCTTTGGCAACGCTAAGACGGCGCAGAATAACAACTCCAGCCGCTTTGGGAAGTTCATCCAGTTAAACTATCTGGAGAGTGGTGTCATCAGAGGGTACGCCTCCAAGTGCTCCTTGTTTTCCTCAACAAACTTTGTATTACCTGATAAATTATTTACTACTTCTGTAGCAGAGAAACAGAATCTGCAAATCATTTAGCTGCATTCCTTTATTTCATTTTGCTCAGCACTTTTGTTTTCCTTCCATTTTTTTATATACAGTACTGTTGGCTACTTCACTGAACTATTTGTTGATATTTTCTTATTGTGTATCTCTTGCAGTGCAGTCATTGAGAAATATCTCCTAGAAAAGTGTCGCCTCGTGTCCAGAGATAAGAGCGAAAGGTAAAGTACAGATGTAATTTGATGCATCAAAGATCTTCAAACACCTCAGTCACACTTTCATTTAGGCTGGACATGTACTTTAAAACTTTATGGCTTAATATAAACATAAACATCTTTCCAATGCCTCATGCAGTGAAGTGTTGAGTCAAGTATTTCCCTTATGTTCTGTGATCTCTGACCCCTAGAAACTACCACGTGTTCTACTATCTGCTGGTGGGCGCGTCCAAAGATGATCAAAAGTATTTCCACCTATTGCAGCCACAAGATTATCTCTACCTCAAGCAGGTACCTTTGATCCACACACTTTACAGCAGCAGTAATAGCGAACAGGGAGGAGAAGGGGGAAAATCTGATGTTATCAAAAGGGGAAAACCACTATTGGTTTCTGCAATCACATGCACAATGCCACCTAACATGTAAATTCTAATAGTGAATAAACAATATTCAACTACGTGCCATACTTGAACTGGACTGACACTGCTCCTGCTTTTGCTCCAAATCACTTGATTCATCAGGGCTGTCAGACTCATTAGTTCAGGGACTACACACACTCTCAAGTGGACCATTAAAATAAGAGTGAAAAAAATAAATAAAATAATATTATGAAAATGTTTACATTTTCAAACTGTCCTATAAAAAAGGTAAATAACATGAACAACCTGAAATTTATTAAGGAAAATATGTGTAATTTTAACTTTTTTTTTTTCAGCCCCACCCCCAAGAATTCCTCGTAATCTGAAAAGTACTACGTCCCTACCAGGAACTTTTTCAGGGAATGTTAGGGGGCGAGCGAAAATTATTTACCCGAGTAATTTTGGTGCGAACGCACCAGGGTTTTTCCAAGTTCATGGTAATGCTCAAAGTTCCTGCAAAAGCTCCTGTGGTGGGAAAGGGCCTTTTAAGGCTGCCTGCCAACTCTGTTATTGTTTGCACTGCAGTTTGTTGTCATATAGCAACACTTTGCTAGATGTATTTTAAAGATATTTGTATTTTAGTATTCCATTGTGGTCTATTACATGAATCACTTTAAGGGGAGAATGAACTCTGTACCCATTCGGGACCAAAATAATTCGACTGAGGCAAGGATATATAAACCAGAAGGAGTGAAACTCCCTCTATCCAAACTGTATCTGGTATGTGATGCAACATGGGCCAGCCACAGGCAATTTCCCATGTCATTCTCCAGTTCACACCCTCTGGCCAGCTCTTCGTTTTATTAGTTTTTTTCTTTTATAATTGATGGACTTCAGCTGCATACTCCATTGAATCCCTACTATACTGTGTTTCCTTTAAATGTTTTGCTCAAAAACTCCAAAAATACAGCTTGTAAAGTGATTGGTCTGGCTCAGGTGAAGCATAATTTTTGGCAGCGTGACTCAGAATAAAAAACTTATGTAACACTATTGTTAGAAATACAGATGTAATCACAACCTGGGAGATGCAGTGCAGTTTTGGTAAATCCTGTTTTGCCATATTAATGATGTGGATGCATTAGATAGATCAGAAAAGACTTCATTGGTTATGTTTAGTGCTACAATAGATATTGTTTGAAACCAACACAGATTGTGTTAAGAACAGCTGATCCTAAACACAAAAGAACATGTATTATAAAATATTAAACAGAAGGTTATTGTGTGGAGTCAAACTAACATTCTGGTTAACCATCTTTGTTCAACGTTTTTAGAAGGGCCAGGTAAGATAAGTAATTCATTCTGAGGAATATTTATATTTTCTGTAAATTTCATTTCAATTGTACACTTGATTGAATCACTTTCACTTTAGATATCTAACTTTTATTTCCTTTCTCTTCATACCTTATCTGTTTCCTCTACAGGAAGACTTCCACTTAGATGATGAGCAAAAACTTCGACAGGAGTATAAAAGGCTCCATCAAGCTATGGAGATGGTTGGCTTTCTCCCATCCACCAAGAAACAGTATGTATGATTTAAGTGAGGAACACAACTGAAATGCCTGCAAAGTCAACAATCACAAATATGTTTGGAAAAGCCTTCTTCCTTTTCTAACTGAATGACAGAGAACACAGCAGTACATGCCAAAGGGTTTAGTCAGGCTCAGAAATGCCTGTCACTATAGCCATAAGTGAAGAGAACAGAAGGAAACTGTTCAGTTGCCAAAAATGAAAGTCACAAGCAGGATTCAAGTTTGACAAATCCAAGTCAAGTACCTTCACCTGTTAAATTAACCTAACAGTTAGACAAAGGAAAAAACAGGCAAGTTGTATCTTAGCCTAAATTACAAACAGCTCTTTCAACTCAAAAGTGTGAATAACAAAGTGAAATCTGTGCACTCAATGGAAATTTCTAAAGCTGAACTTCAGTTACAAAGCCAAGCCATATGTCATAATCTGTACAAAAGCATTAATAATTGTCTGAAACTGCTGGTATTTACCCACACTTTATAGAATATTAATTAACTGTGACGTATATGCACTGGAGGTGGCCCATGATGATGTAGATTAATCTTGAATAATTTAATGAAGCTGGAGTTGTGCTCACTTTCCTTCCTCTTTTTTTGCCTGCTATTTTTGGACCAGTCATGCAAATCTGTTTTAAGATAGTGGAGCTCAACACCTCCCAACACCACTCATGCAGCACGTTACATTCACAGATGGATCACTCGTATCTTTCACTGATTTGTAACATTTTTTTTGTCATTTAAGATCAAATGTGCTTAATTGTTCTTGGTGTGTTTGGGCCTTTTTGCTCTTTAGCCAGACCATGACAATAGATGTGATGACTGATTAGATTTTGGTGGCCAAAGGTTAACGTTTAATGTCACTGGAACCACAAAAACATGTTTTTGGATTTAATTCAAGAATTTATATACTAGCAATGAGAAATTTCACACAATTATAATATAATTACAACAATAATATTCTAACAATAATAGGATGAATATTGAGTGATTTAGATTTACATTCCAAAGGTTGAAGGTCACTTTCAAAATATACAAATGTATAAAAATGCATGTTGTGAAATTTCACTCTGGAAAATGTATATGGAAATGGCAAAAAAAAAAAATTTCATCCATGAAAAGACATCACAGCCATTTTAGATGGAACACAACAACAGAATGCCTTACTTCTACTGTTTATTAAAGCCATGTGTAATATAACCTGCAGCTGCAGTTTCACTAAAACTACACTGAATATCTGATAATAAACTCCTTTTAAAGTCTGAACAAATGTACATTAGGGATGCAACTGTACTCAGGAAAACTGAAGCCCCGCCCCTCAGTGACAGACAGCAACAGAGACGTGGCTTTGAGACTCAACACACATCACATTACCTGTTTTTAAGTATGCGTAGGTTCTCAGCTGGGTACAGAACGCTGGCACTCATACAATACGATGACACTATTACAATGAAATGTGTATCGCAGATAACTGTGGAGTTTTTATACCGCTGTTTTCTTTTACATCCCTATGCAGAACAGTAATTATTTTATCTTTAAAGTCCCCCTTTGGTCCTCGTGTGTGTGTTTTTATTTGACTGTAAACAAGTAAAGGAATAAGAAAGGGTTCTATTGTTCAGGACAGAAAGGGTTATTTTATTGAGTACCGTCATAGAATTTGTTCCTACTGTGAAATTCAGTTTTTGTTAAGCAAAATAAAAATAGAATTTTTTAAGAGGATAAAAAGTTCTCTTTATGCACAAAAGAAGAACTGAAACTGAACCAAGAACTGAGGAACAGACCCAAGCATGGGATACCTGTACCGTTGCACCGCTAATGTAAACTTCAAACTGATGGATTTCTGGATGCATGAACTACAGGGAACTAAATCTAGGCAGGTGGGAGAGTATATTGAGTTCTACATGTGAGTCACTAGTTTGAAGTCGCTGAAGCGATGAGCCTTGAACTTTTTCACTTTTAATTAGAGCACCACTATCAGCCTGACTGGGATTGTATTTCTTGTAAAGGATTTGCACATCATTTCTAGATATGGTGCCAAGTTCATGTCTCACAGCAAATTGTATGCAAGAGCATAAAACAGGAGGCAGTGATGATGGCTAGACCACGCCCATATGCACCAGTCGATGCAGCACTTCATGACAAATAACAAACTGGTGAAAACGCAATAAGCTTGAACTATAATAAAAGTCAAAGTAACAACTAACTGAGTTGTTTTTTCATCTAAGTGTGTAATGAAAGCTATGAATCACAGTAATATTTGCAACACCCACCAGTACTTGCTGTGCAGCAGCTTAGAAACCTAAACCTCCTATTCTCCATCGGGCAATAGTTACAGTGACATTGCAGTAGATTCAAGGAAATGTTCCGCTTTCTAAACTGTATATGATTTTTTTTTTATTGCACTCAAACTACTTTGTAATTGAACTGAATGCTGTTGAAGGGTTTCTGAGGTGTCACTAACAGGTCAGAGCTTGTCACGTCAAGCAGCAGAAAAATGCAGCAAGCATGTCGACAAGCGCTGTCAGAGCCTCAGGACACAGCCTGCACAGAAAAGCACCGGCACCAGAGTCAGTAACCTGTTCAGAGAGGTTAACTGTTCTGGAAGGGCTCAGATGGCAGGGAATTTGGGAATTTGGAAGAAAAATAAGAGCAATGTGTATTACATTGCATTACAAATAGTCCCACAAGTAAAAGCAAAATGATATAGTATGTTTCTTTTTTTAGTTTGCTTTTGCCTGGTTTTTTTACATCTGTATATGACATGCACGAACAGTAATTACAAATATAGTTTTTCAGTTTCATTTTCAGCAGCAGGTTCAACAGGTCAGTGGAGGAAAATCTATAAAGTTTATGTCTACTGCTGTATCTACAAGGAGCTTCAGCTAGATGTTCATGTTAGAAGATGACAGTGTTGTCATGTTTAGCCCCTCAGCCCAGCTTTGGGTTATCTAGTGAACATCTACTGTAGCAACATTAACCCATAAAGACCACCCAAAAGCATCCACTGATCTAAAATGTTTAATACATGTTGCTAATACTATCAATACATGTAAATGATTGCTGTAAAATACAGTTTGTCATCTTTTCATGATCATCAGATATGACCTATTTGGACGCTCAGAGGCTCCATAGTGAACATGGAAACACTGTCATCTTCTACAACATTGATTCACCAGTAAAACCCATGGAGCTGGATCACTGACAGTGGATGGAGACACTTGTTTTTACATTCAGTTATTGATATATTTGCTGAAACGTCACCTTTTCTTCAGTTTTCTCTGCTTTGATATAATAAACTTTGAATTTACTGAGTTTTCATGAGCGTACAAATTAAATATAGGAAACTAAATGTAGGAAAATACCTGATTTACACTGAAAATTCAAAATAAAGAGGGTGAATGTAGGTCAAAGATCAAAATGCATTTTTGCAATGATAAGAGATAGGGCAAATCAAGTAAAATGTTTAGACAACATTTAACTTTTTCTTTCTAACCCCATATACCAATTTTTTGAACCACCTAGTCCTCGTGAGGGTCTGGAGAGATCGATTTCCAATCTGTTTAGACTGGAAATAACTGTTAAAATAATGCACAGGAAAGATGAAAACAATGTCAAAGATTAAATAAGATAATAATTGTGTAAAATGTCTAACAAGATTAAATGTAATGAGGTGAAAATTATGTAATAGACAATAAAGGGCAAAAATTATTGAAAAGATGTAACTAGATGAAAAAGACACTGAACAGACTGACATAACAATGAATAAATGATACACAAGGCATAATGAAATGAAAAAAAAATAGACATAATAGAGCAAAAATTACATAAAACACAGGATGAAAAGGACATAACTAGACAAAAACAACACAAACGTCATAATATGGAAATGTAAAAATTGAAAACAAGTTCCTCCTTTTTTCCGTTAGTATGTAGAGTCCTGTACGTCATGTTTTCACTGTTACCATTTAAAGAAGACCAATCAGTCCTATTGGTATAAGAGTTAAGTACCTGTACTGCCACTGGAATGTATTCTCTTTTTCACTTCTATATACAGTATGAGTGTGGGAGTTACCGTTCATTTAGAGGTTGACCAAATGGTTGATACACTATAGGATCAGTTTTCAGAAAATAGCTCATGTAGACTAAACAGCGGTCAAACAGCCTGTATTTGACAGCCACTACCTGCTCACATCAGCTGTTGCTATATCATGGAATACCTTTTATAGTACCTGCCAGATGATTTACCACTAAGATTAATATCATCTGTTCGTTCTGTGCAGTATATTTTCCATGCTCTCTGCCATCCTCCACCTGGGCAACGTGACATACACACAGTCAGAAGACACTCAGGTCCTGAAGGTCGGCTCAGCCCAGGTTCTGTCCACTCTGTGTGAACTGCTCAAAGTAAGTTACATTCTATTCAATTCAGTTCAATTTTATTTGTAGAGCCTTATATCACTACAAGGTTGCTTCACAGGGCTTTACAGAATTAGTTGGATAAGAAATCGAAGAACAGCCAAATACACAGTAGATGAAATGGGTTAATGTCCTGGGCATCCCCCGTCCTTAGACCCTCCTTCTCAGCAAAGAAAAACTCTGAACATCTAGTGAGAAAAGAGAAACCTTGGGGAGAACCACAGTGAAGGAGAGATCCACTCCCATGGACGGACGGCTTTATGTAACACTACCGAACACACACCTTCACTCAGTATTCAATTACAGAAATGAAATCACATTATGCTGTGATACCATTTCTATATTTGAATGAAGGTGTGTTTTATTTCTACTAACAAGCCAAAAACCTAATCAAGTTTATGGAGAGAAGCTGAGAACTAGCTAAAGATGGGCTTTAAACAAAGTTTCTGAAAAAAAAAAAAAACAAGCCAAAAAATACAAGAATCTACAAACAACTTATAAAATAAAAATGATAAACAACAGCAAATTTAGAGAGAAGCTACAAATGAGCTGAAAATTCCACTGATTTTAGAAAGAACTTCAATGATTTCATGACAAGTCATAAAACAATAAAGCACCAGTGGCAGTGATTAAATGCATATCAAAGTAATCCTGCAATGACTGGAAAAACAAGCTCCTTAGTGACTATAACATGGCCTGTGTCATCAGTATACCACAGATAGATATCTATATTGTTTGAACAGAGGCGTGTTTCAACCTGTACTCTGTTTTAAAGACAGTAGTTAGTAATGGGTGGTAATGTCTTGCCTGTTTCTGTGTTGTTTTTTTTCCTGCAGGTGAAAAAGGAGTCGCTGATAAAGGCTTTGACCACGAGGAGAGTAGTCACCGCCAACGAAACTATAGTTTCACACTACACACTAGAAGAGGTACAGCGTTTACCTGCAGCATTAGGGCCAATCATGAGGAACATTTAACTATTCCATCCAAAGTCATTTTTTTCTAGAATGCAATCATCACTCTCAAATGAGTAAAAATTGAAATGTGGACAAATGTTCACTTGGACTCATTGATCAAGTAGGAAGTTCATGCGAGTCAAAGGTTGTTGTGACCTCTGGCCAGTACTCAAGAATAGATCCTTTTCACAGAAGCCTTTTAGTCTTCCTGCTGATAACAGAACTCTGTTACCCTCTGTTATGGTCATAACGGTGAAGCAGCATCAAACTATCCAACGCCTGCAATTGATACTTATAAAGGAGATGCAGCATTACTGTTGGGATCAGTTTCACTTTTGTGTTTAAAGACAAAATTACATTGTGATGACATGTGATTTCCAAAAAATGATGCAAGGACAATATAAACATCTGACTGGACCTAGAGTTATTGTTTATGTACTTGAAGAGAGTGAGTTTGGTCTTTTTTTTTTTAAATATAGAAAACATAAAATCTGAAATTGTTATCACTTTTCTTTTTAAAGTTTAAAATACGTATTTTTTCTTCAGGCCACTAGAGTACGAGATTTGATGGCAAAGTCTTTATACAGTGCTCTGTTCGACTGGATCGTCTTCCACATCAACCATGCTCTGCTCAATAGACGAGACATGGAGGAGTCCATCTCAGTGAGTCACATGATGCATATGAAGGCGGCAGCTATGCCCTTCTCAAAACACAAATCAATATTAATTATAGTTCCAATTTAACATATTCTCTGCTATTGCATGTTATTTCTTACTACTTGTCTTCTCATTAATTTTCAAATGCCTAGTGTGGGTATTTAAACAATTTACCACATGTTTTCTTTACATGAGCAAACATTTTTGAAAATCTGAACTTAGAAAATTTGTTCAACCAGTTTCTCAAAGACTATTCACCCAATTCTGCAGATAAAGTCAGATTGAAAGCAAAGACGTTGGCAGAAGAATGTTAGTCTTGATCTGATTGAACTACACAAAGAGGACAATAATTTAGTTTAATCTAGTTTACAATGATCTACAATTATCTTTAATTTAAAATTCAATATTAATCCCTGACTAGGCAGGGCATCAGTGAGCAGGAGGTGCACAGTATTATGCATCCAGGAGGGGGTATTAGTAAATTCCATTACCTTTTTTACTTGTTATATATTATTATAATGCACTAGGCGCTAGATTTTAGTTGTATTTTGCAACTTGTTCTCCAGTATTCTGCCTTGGTCTCATCAGCATTTTCTTTTTAGTGTTTGTCCATTGGTGTCCTGGATATGTTTGGGTTTGAGAACCTGCAGAAAAACAGTTTTGAGCAGCTGTGCATCAACTACACCAATGAGAGAATGCAGTATTACATTAAGCAGCATATCTTCAAGCTTCAGCAAGTAAGTGCATTTCTAGATTTTTGAGATTTTAGATTAGTTTTACTTCCACTTCAATGAATTAAGTGACTCCTGTTTTAATTTTGACACTATATTTGTGGTTCTTTTTGACATTGTGGCCTCTCTCTGTCACTGGGCACTCAGGCTGTTATGATTGTTTTTTATACAAATTGTACTCATTAAAAAGTATAACAGTTATATTTTATGTGAATTCAGCATGATTATGCATCAGAGGGCATCGATTGGCAGAACATTGACTATCCCGACAATGTTGGCTGCATTCAGCTGATCAGCGACAAAACAACTGGACTGTTTGACCTGCTGGATATGGAGAGCAGGTAGGTCAGAGTTTCTAAACCGATGTGTTCATCAGATTTCTCATAATCAGATTACTGCTGTTATCTGACAAAACATATCAGATTATGCTGTCACTTGAATGATCTGATAACTCCAGAAGTTGGATAATGATTGGAGTATTAGTGTGTCAATGTTTCACACTGCTGTGGCTGCTTTTCCACTGCCAGCATCAGCTTGGCTCACCTCGGATTTTCATGCCTTAGCTCAGTTTGGGCACCAGCTTGTTGCATTTCCTGCACAGTATTGTATTATCTTGGCGCTACTGGCCGTCATAGCCTTCTACACAAATGTCTACAATTGATGAAACAAAACCTTCTATTGTAATTGGAGTATTTGAATGTATTTAGACTTTTCAATACGTGGTTGATTTGCCAAGATAGAGCCTCCTTGAAAAGTTGCGGTGATTTGCAGACATTTCCCGCTAAGTATCCCATGTTCAGTATAATGATATTTGTATGTATGTACGTGTGTCAGTATGACAGGTACTGACGCAGCAAGTTTAATGTTGCTTTGACTTGGTTTGAACCTCGGTGAAGATGGTATCCAGTTCTCCCTGCACACACCTCATGGAATGAAAATGCCATGCTGACGAACTGATTCTGTCAATGGAAAAGCAGCACAAGCTTTTATGTTGAGCCACTGTGTAGAGCTGTAGAGTCAGAGGATTCATTTTTGTGTGGTTTGAAAACACAGAAGGGGGTAGAATTCTTGTTTCTTCTCAAACCACTTGAGGCAATTATGGAATTTTTGCTCATTGTTCCCAAAAAACAGAAAATATGTTTAAGTTAACATTACAAATCAAAGCTAAGTTATTCACTCTGTCTGTCTGTTTTTTCAGCCTCCCTGAAGCCACAGATCAAACCCTGTTGGATAAGTTGAAGCAGCATCATCAGGACAATCCAGCCTTTGTCCACAACACAGACACAGAGTCGACCTTTGTGATTCACCATTTCGCAGGGACGGTTAAATATCACATCAAGGTGGGGCTATGTTCCCCCATTACAAGCATCTCTCTATGAAGGACAGGCAAATGTTTCCTATTTACGGTTGAAATCCAGTAAATACACCTTTCACCATGGAGCATGTAGTCATAGAGTTTTAGATAAGCCAGCTTGGGAAAAATGTGATCTAAGTAAATGATTAATCCTGCTTTGTGCAGTCGATTTGAATACATGTAGTGCAAGGGTGTTAAACTCATTTTAGTTCAGGGGCCACGTACAGCTCAATATGATCTCAAATGGGATAGACCAGTCAAATAATAACAGTGGAAAAATATTAATTACATTGAGAACATGTTTACATCTACAACGTATCCTTTAAAAATGTGAATAACATGAACAACCTAAGAAAAATAAGTGCAATGTTAACAGTGTTATGCCTCAGTTTATCATATACATGTGTATTACAGCTCACAGGTTACACTTGATCTACAAACGCACAAAAACATTTAGCAACAGGCAGAATATTGTTAAAATTGCACTCAAGATATTTTATGTTGTTCATATTTGTTAAGGTTATTTAAATTTTTTATGAAAGGATAGTTTATAAAAGTGAATATGTTCATGTAATTTTACATTTTTTACACTATAAACAGAGAAAAAACTGGAGGTGTCATTATTTCTATGTTAGTATGATTGTATTTTACTGGTCCGATCCACTTGACATAGAATAGATCTGTGTGTGGCTCCTGAAGTAAATGACTTTGACATCCTTTATTGTTAATATCTTCAGTGTAATTTTTGCTTTTCACAAATTCGTCCCATGGACCGGATTGGACCCTTTGGCAGGCCAGTTTTTGGACAGTGGGCCATATGTTTGACACCCCTCATGTAATGAATGTAAAACTTTTTGAAGGAAAGTACAGCTAAATAATATACTGTGATTATGTGGATTGGTCTTTTCTTGCAGGATTTTCGAGATAAAAACACAGAGCACATGCGGCCTGAGGTGGTGTCTCTCCTCCGCAGCAGTGAGCGGGCTTTTTTGCATTGCATGGTCACATCCAGTCCACAGGCACTTTTCCGATGGGGCGTCCTCCGAGCCACCATCCGCATCCTCACTATATTCAAGACCCTGGGCCGACGGCGGGCAGAATTTTGTGAGAAGCTTTACATAATTTAGATGAAGCTGTATTTTCAACTACAACCGACACCTTTCATAAGTCTGTCTCTGTTTGTTCCTTCTCACATACTTGCCTGCACAGTCAGTTTTGCAAGACACGCTGTTTGTAGTTGTTGTTTTTTAGCTGCCTCTTTCTCAGATAGATCATTTCCTGATGTCTTCAGATTTCTTCATATGAGAAATGTTTTAATGATTATGCACAGCTGACCTGTGTATTTCTACCACAGCAGCTGCCAGGCGTTCCACTCGCAAACTGAAAGACACCAAACAAAGCACCAGTTCAGTGGACCGGCTCTCCAGGTGAACGGCTGCTTCACACTCCACTCAGTACAGAGTTATTATGGTTTTGAAATATTCATTCATCAGTTTATCTTCATTTTCAAGTATGTGAATAGTTTTATTTTTATTTAATTTTGACTGTTTTAGTTTTTATTCATTTTTATTGTTATTTTACTGTTTTGCTTTTTATGATAAAAGCTTTGATTGATAATGGAAAAGGAAGGATGAAAGAATGCAAAACTGGTGTTTTACTTCAAAAGCTACTGAATGAGAAAACAAGGAGAAACAGGATTTCTCTAATCAGGAGAGTAAAATACATAACTGTATAACTGTAAAATACATAACTGTTTTTTACTGTGAAACACACAAAAAAGATATACAGTATATAAAAGATAGTTTAAAAGACATTTTCTGTAATAATTTAAAAGACAAACCAAGATATGAAAAATTTCATTTTCAAATATATTTTGAGTTTGGAAGAATCTATAAAAATGTGGAAATTATGCAATTCTCTATTTTTATTACTTATTATTAACTGTTAATGAGAAATCTGTGTATCATTTACTAATGTAGGCCTGACAGTTATTAGCTGTATACTGTAAAAGCAGCAAGAAACCATACTTTGCTGATGTCTTATGTAAAAATACCCGACATTTACAGCAACAGCTTTACTCTGGACTTCTCTTTCGATCGCTCTGATGAACATCCTCTTGAGGTATTCGAAGACATCTTTGCCAGTTATGAAAAAAGAAAGTAAGTGAAGACAGTGAATTTAATTTGATCTTCTTTGCAAAATGACATGTTAATACGCTGTAGGAAGACAGTGAATGTAATAACCCTTAAACCATCTGTTCAGACAGTGTCTTTAGTGTGTCTGCACACTACTTGTCTTGAATGTATTGGGCCTAAGTTTGTTTTTATTTTCTGCAGAAAAAGTAAAGGTGGCCGACAAAAGCAGCTCATTCCAAAGGTAATTAATCAGAGACAGAACCCTCTATCATCATAACCCATAAAGACCCAGACATCCACAAGTGACCAAAATCATCTACTGATCTGAAATATTTAATCACTTCTGATCCACTTATCCTACCGATCCATGAAAATAATTGTTATAAAATGGGGGTCTGATTTTCTCGAGGAAAAAAAATTGCAAAATACAGTGAATATTATTACAAACTTAAGAAGATTTTAATAGAGAGAAAAATTCATTTGGGAACTGCCACAAAAGTAGCACTGGGTCTTTATGGGTTAAAATAGCACTTTGGTCCACTGTGGTTGTTTTAAAGTGCTTTTCAAATAAAGTTGGATTTGGAAAATAACTACTACGGCTAAAATGTCTGTACATCTGACAAGTTAATGATCAGTGTTTCTGTCTGTCATCTAAATATTCACCCAAAATGTAATGGGTTTGTGATGCAATGTCTGCAAACTAACAGTAGTTTCTTTTATCAAACAGAATCTCATGGATATGCGCTCACTTCAACATATAGTTGGTGTCACGGTGCATGACCGAACCAGCAAAACCATGTTCCACCCTCACAGGATGATAAAACCTCCAACAGTCAGCGCTCAATTTCAGGTCTGTTTTATAAATGTCTGTCATGATCTAGTGTCTAATGCAGTGTTGGTCAGCCCTGGGGTCGGGACCCCATGTGGGGTCGTCTGGAATTCAAATGGGGTCAGCTGAAATTTCGAGTAATTCATTAAAAAAAAAAAAAACACCACACTTGCTAATAAAAAATCTACGTAGAGTTGCCAGAGACAATCACAATCCATAACAGACATGACAAACTGTGAGTGTGAAACTGAAGCACTGTGGTACTGTTTATGTGTCACATGATCAAACTGAAGCACTCTGGTACTGTTTATGTGTCACATGTTCAAACTGAAGCGCTGTGGTACTGTTTATGTGTCACATGTTCTAACTGAAGCG
>JAPTYQ010000010.1:25077450-25092531 GCA_029814465.1 Ostorhinchus cyanosoma
TGTTCACTGTGGTCAGTTCTTTCATAATTCATAGTTTAGTTCTTGTTTGTTCAGTATTAATTGTCTCCTTGTAAATCCAAGCTGCATCATGCAGCTTTTCACAGTTTTCACCACCGTAGTTGCTCCAGTCACTGAGACAGTTCATAGCTCTGAGCACACTATCACCATTTAAATTGCACTCTTACACTCCTGCCTAGTGGTCCTCTACAACTTGGTCAAAACAAATGGAAATAAAAACAATTGCTTTTTATTAACATTTTGTTATCATTGTTTCTGGGCTAAAGTCATGTTTGCATTATCTGATTGTAAAAACAATGAGTTGTCTGAACGCTGAATAAAACAGTTGTAAAGTTTCATATGCTAACACATATCATTTGTCAAATAAGTAAATGTATGGACATGTCATGTCTGCATTTAAACAACTCAAGTATATTATTATTATCATTATATTAGTACATTTGCAGAGATTATTTGCCTTAGTTTATAGGATGAACAACATAAGTGTTTTAATTTTAAACAGCAGTGGGTAAGGACTGAAGTAAAGCAAATGTGTATTTCTGTTGTTGGTGTCAGAATGTGGAATTCTTTGGCAATGGAAGAGACAAAATACAAGTACAAATGTGCTTCAGTTTAAGAGATTGTATAAGGAGAGAATAGAGAAACTTTAGAATAACATGTAATGAAATAATTTTACTTTGTCATACAAACTGTTTACTGTAAAAGCTGTAACGGCAACTTATCTGATGTAAGCAGATGTTTTAAGGAAGGGGCAGGTATTATAAGTTTTCTTCATCCTGCTCCTTTCCAATCATTTAGATTGGAATGAATAAATAAATGAAGTGAAATTAAATTTAATTAAATTAAGTACTTTTATGCTTGCTATGACCGTTTTTTTCATTGTGTTTCTCTCTGCCCAGAAAATGCTCTTTGGCTCAATCCTGATATGTATCTTACAGGCATCACTTGGGAAACTCTTAGAGAAGATGGAAAAAGCAGATCCTTTCTTTATCTTCTGCATTCGCTCCAATGGTGAAAAGGTAACAGCATCTGCCACTCAGCTTTGTCATGGTTAATTTAGTTTTTACATGTCAGACTATGATCTTTTTTTCTTTTTCTTGTCAGAAGGGGATGCACTTTGATGATGAACTTGTGTGCCTGCAAATCAAATACATGGGTTTAGTGCAGATGGTCAACATCCAGAAGCTTGGTTACAGTGCCAAGTACACATTTAAGGTGAGCTCTTCACTGGACTCCAAGAACACAAGTAACTAATAACTTGCAGTCTTTGTGTCTGAAACAATTATGCATCTGTGTTTTGCTGACAGGAGTTTGTGGAGAAGTTCAGAATGTTACTTCCAAAAGGAGCTACTGCAACATCAGAGCACATAACACAACTGTTTGAGAATATGAATCTCGACAAGACCACCTACCAAATAGGAAAAACAAAGGTAAATATATACAATATATAATCATGATCATAAAAAATACATAGTTTATAACAGGCTCTAGTCCTCCAGGTGGACCCTTGTTTCTGTAACAGGTTTTCATAAAAACTTATCCTGTATTTTTGCAGTGTTAACTGCAGGTAAACATCATTGATTCATAATTAATGACCTATGTAATACCATATAAATCCAAACATATCATGTTATCACAACTTGTGTTTGTACCATTTTCCTTGTCAGGTGTTCCTCAAGGAGAAGGAGAGGCGACTTCTTCAGGAAACTCTCAACACTATGGTGATTCGTCACATTATCATCCTGCAGCGCTGGTTTCGTGTTTGTCTCATAAGACTGCACTTCCTGCAAAAGAAAGACGCCACCATGGTCATACAGGTACGACTTCTATTCTGAAATCCTGCACATGAAAGTTTAACTTCAGGTTAACTCTCTGAACCCTGAGGGAATTCAGTCTCTGCCACAGTTAGAGGCACCAAAAACAGCAGAATGAACTTATCACCAGAGAAAGCGGGTAACCTCCAAACAGAAAGGCTCGGGTGTTGAGTCAAAGTGCATTACAAAGACTTTTACAGAATTAAAACTTCACTGTGTCAGATTTAGAAAAATACAATCACAGAAATGGAATATGATTTTGAGAATTATGATTTTGTTAGTGTTTAAACATGCAAACTCTGAGCCTTTGCAGCACAGTGGTGTAGTGGATAGCACTTACACCTCACAGCAAGAAGGTTCTAGGTTCAAAGTCAGCTTCATAGTCAGTTTTGCCATATGTACAGCACATGCAGAAGACTGAAACTGCAAAAATCTAAGGCCTGTGGTGCAACAATGAACATTGCAGAAAAATATAAAAAATAGAATATAACTATAAACATACAATATACTGTAGCTTTAAACTGCAAGGGGTTGAAGCGACAATAAATAAAAACATAACCTGCTGCACACTTTTAATCCCCCTCAGCCAAATGTAGTGTAAGATTCTGTTGAAAGTTACTACCCTATAATTTAGATTAGATTGTTTTTGTGTAAAACTTATTACATACATATTTATATCCCCAAATGGAGTTTTGGGGATGTTATGTTTTTGGTCCGACCGCTGGCTCCACCACCGCCAGATATCCTTCGTGTGAACATGATATCTTGAAAAATATTTGGTTTAGAAATTCCATATTTCCCATATCAATGAATATCATGGAGAGGAAGAACTGATTTGATTTTGGACGATTTACCATTTCTAGATTGCCCACAAGGGGCCGCTCAAAAGTTTAAAATCACTAAACACTCTTTTGTTCATATCTCTGGAACTATTTCTCTGATTGTTTTTAAATAAAGTACAGATGAAAGGTCATGACCTGGGGATACATCACGTCATGACATCATTAAGGATAGGGGGCGTTCAGAGATATACCCCTAATCGTTACTTCAGACGGCGTAAGCCTAGTTATATTTGAAAGTGAAAGTGTACAAGGCCATTTGACCTTGAAAAAGTAGATCAGTGACAGATGCAACTCTCAGTCAGACCAGAGCCTGCCGTAAGATTTGTTTTTGGGTTTTCAGAGGTGCTGGCGTGAATTTTATGAAAAGCAAAACCGAGCTGCTACAGTTATCCAGTCAGCGTGGCGGACTTCACTCAAGCAGCCAAAACACTACAATGAAGAGGGACAGAGGACATCTGGTACCAGGACTGGACGGGACAGGTATACTACTGACACTGCTGTATTTGGAAAAGGCAGCTCCTGTGACATCACAGCCATGATGGGTGAAAAGGATTCTGCCTCCTGTAACATGTCTGACAGCAGCTGTGTTCATTCAACAGGCAGGAAATTTGAAGCTGAATAATTTATAAATATCTTTGACTTAGTATCTACTCAACAGTTCAAATGCTGATGACACATTATAGGAACAAACACTGTTGTTAGGAGATTTAAATTTCACGCCTTATTACCCATTGAAGACAGAGAGCTGAATATTTTTACATCACAGAAATAATGTTTACAGCACCCTCTGGTGAACATGTTGGTCAACACAGTGTCCCTGTTTTGAAGTTTTAGTTTTCAATAATTCATAAAATAATAAACTGTACTATGCTCTGCAGAGAGATAATATACGAAATTCAAAGTTCCAAGTGTTACGACCTGGGATTTCAACAGTTTTAACAAGGATAATATGATGATCAGAACTGAAGAAATCTCTTGGATGAGAGTTTTCAAAAGAGCTAAACCAGTCCAGTTGAACAGAAAACTACCAAGAAGATAATATGACGATTAGTTTGAGTTGATTTTAGTTATGCAACAACTTTCTAGATCCTTTTTTTTTTTTTTTTTATGGGGACAATTTCTAGGCTTTATTAAATCCATCATCTACAATTAGGAATATTCGTAGATAAATAGACTTTACTGAGAACCAGTCTACAGTCTATACATGAACAAATTAAATAAACATACCAAAAAGATGTGAACATAAACAAAGTAATCAATTATAGATAAATGAATATACCCAAAAGACAATAACAGAAGCAACAAATATATACTTAGCGCCATTAAAAATGCACAATCCAAACGTGGTGTAATTTCCAGATAATCATTTGCTCAGGTGTCTATTTTGTATGTCGCTCACCAGATGAGTTTCACAGTTAACAGCTGTATTTTTTTTTCATTCCCAACACATGTGACATCAGCGTTTGGGCTTATTCCTTAATGTCGGACATTGAGTCGAATCTCTTATACAGAGTCACTCTTGGCTGTTATCTGTAGCTGTGGTCAGTAGGTGATATAAAGACAGCAAAGAAAATGCCCAAATGTTTTTTCCAGCTCAAAATGCCACGACTTACGATCCAACAGACAGAACGTACCATTGGCCTGTTCCACGCAGGTCTGAGCCGTGGTGAAGTCGCTCACCATCTGCGCTGTTATCGCAGTCCAATCAGTGTCTGAGGGATCGGATCCTCAGGACAGGATCATCAGACTTAGTTCCACGTGTGGTTTAGAACCAGAGGTGGACACACCCCAGACTGAATGAAGACACTTTCAGTTTCTGAGAACCTGTATTCAGTGACTGAATAAATGTGCCAAGTTGATCACAATTTGTCCACAATTCATTCTCTAATGACCAAAGCTTCCCTCTTTAATATGAAGGGAGCCCCAAACCAATTAATTTAATATATCTACATACATACAGATCATTCTGACCCGTGTGTTTTTAATGGCGCTAAGTATAGGTATACAAATAAATAGACTTTTCTACACATCAGTCTTACTAAGTAGCAAAATATTCAACCGGTGGAAAAAAAGAAGTCACATGACACATGCGTTTGGACTACAGTAAAAGAAGTGTAATTTATGGTGTTCACAAAATACAGTCTTTGTCCTGAATAGAATAATGATATGTGACAGTGCAGATTGTTAGATTTATTTTCTTAATAACATAACAGCTCAACAGACATAGTACCTCCACATCCTCACTGTGTGGATTCAGTGCCTTTAGTGCCTGCTAACACAGGTACGTCTCTCAACAACAGCCTGATGAAGAAGGAGCTGAAGAGGCAGCACAAAGTGGAGCAGAGCCCCAACAGGAGTCAGCAGCCCGACCAGTTCACAGAGCAGTGTGGACAGAGAGCCCAGAGCAGGGACAAACGAGGGGGCAGAGGATCCCCCCCCCCACTCAACAGACCGCTGTCGCTCCCTCTGGACTCCAAAGTCTGCAGCGACGGTGACAGCGACACCCCAAGGATCAGCTCACTCCAGCGCTACAAAGATGGGGGGGACATGAAGGAGAAGGCCAACAGGTGGAAGGAGAGGAAAAGCGAAGGAGACCCAACAGATGAATCGAGTCCAGAAATACAACGAAGACGAGAACGAAAGAGAGACGACTATCAGTAAGTGTTTGATGTTCGGCTGCATCTGCCACTTGAAGCTTTGAAAACACCTCTGAAAGTAACTCATAAACTCCATGACAGGATATTTGTTTGACTATCAGAGGTCTACCACCTGTGGCTCCAGGGCCAAATGTGGTTCTGTAGCCTCTCTCTCTTTAACAAAGCCCTGTGACTTTGCCAAAAAAACATGAGGAACATTTTGAGTTTGATTGAACTGAATGAATCATTACTTTTTAACTTTGTTGTTGGCCTAAATCTTTTCTGTCATTGTCCATTGTATCAGCAAATTGCACAGGCTATGCACAGAGTAAAATAACAGTATATCAAACACAAATTATCTTATTATTGTATTGAGTTTGGTAAAAACATTTTTGTTGTCTGTAGTTTGATTAAAAGTGTAAAAAGTATGTAGTTAAAACTGTATACAGCACGTTTCTCACCGGAAATGACTGATTTGACTGATTTTATGAGTGCATCAATATGTCTATTTCACCAAAATAATCTTATTACTCTTTATAAAACACCTTCAGTCTACATTTATTACATGAGTGTGGACAGACAGACATCAACTGCAACTCAACTTTTTTGTTATAATGATTTTTACCATAAGTCAAAATGGTTTCATATTCACATTATATTAAGATGATGTGGGATTCAGTAAACTTTACTTACAGTAGTCAATATAAATGTACTTCAAAGGTCTTGATGTTTTTATACTTTGAGGACTTTCAGACCCTTATGTACTTTTACTGCAATAAAGAAGTTGAATTGGTACTTTTATCACACTGGAAAAAAATCCAAATCTTACCAAGTGTATTTTTCTCATTTCTAGTCTAAATATCTCAT
This sequence comes from Ostorhinchus cyanosoma, assembly GCA_029814465.1. NCBI lineage: Eukaryota > Metazoa > Chordata > Actinopteri > Kurtiformes > Apogonidae > Ostorhinchus > Ostorhinchus cyanosoma. Next base: position 25,083,628 of record JAPTYQ010000010.1, read on the forward strand.
CACACTTAAAATCAGACATAATCACCTCAAGACTAACTTTTCAGTGAGTTGTAAGAACTTATTTTTAGACAATAGATCTTGAAAATCTTATTTCAAGAAATCTTACCAAGATAATTTTCACTTCTTCCATTGACAGATGTTTTGCTTGAATTAAGCAAAAAAAAAAAAAAAATCTTGATTTAAGCAAGAAAAAAAAAAGATTTCTTGAAATAAGAATTTCCAAAATCTACTTGGTAAGATTTTGATTTCTTTTTTACTCAAGTATTGGTTCTTCTACTACTGGAAAGAATGTGTGTGCTTTTGCCACCCCTACGTATATTTTCACTGTTTTATTTTAGCGCACAGCTCTTACATCTTTCCTTCTTTAACACAGGCGTAAAGGGAAGTCGATGTCTGCTGACGAATTGTCCAAGTTGAGCTCATCTGGCTCCGACAGCTCACCGTCTACCAACGAGGTAACCTTTGTCAAACACTCATCACATTATCCTCAACACTAAATCTGTCTTTTGTCATGTTTTTACCCCTGTACGTTGACAATGGTTTTCCAAGTACTGAAGTTGTAAGTACAGTAAGCTGACATTATGAAACGCATGAAGTGAAGCTCCGTACTCATGAATCAGAGACAGCCTCCCAGTTTGTACCTCATTACCTCTCCTGGCTAATTAGGACACAGTACGTCTCCGCAAGCAGCCCAGACGCAAACGGCGCTTAGCCTACGCCCGCAGCGGTCTGATGGTTAACTTTGCGACCTCCAAGGAGAGTGAGTACTGGAGCTTTCCACTACCTCCCATCAGCCCCCACTTGTCCATCATGAAGAGCTCAGTCAGTAGCGTGGATGTTCGGGCCCTGAAATCAAAGCGTGAGGTACTGACTGACGGGACATTTGACTACTCTTCTGCATGCAGCCCTTGCATGTGTATGTCCCAAAGTTAGGGTTTTTTTTTTTGCGCTCTACAGATGAGACTAAAATGATAAAAAAAATAAATAAATAATGAGCTGATGCCTCCCAAGGAAAAAGGAAATGGTGCATTTCCGTGGCTCATTTATTGTGGCTTAAATAAGTCGTTATTAGACAGGTACAGTTCACTGACTCATTACAGTATCTGTTGAAATGCTTTTCTGTCTTTTAAAAATTCCCATTCTATCAGAGTGACTTTAAGTATTTTCCAGACATGATAGGTATTTGCTAATTATTCATACTATATATTGAATGTAAAACACTCTGATGGCCTTTTATTAAAGCATGATATTTCCTATAAATGCATTCATACATACAGGAGCGTCCTCATCGCATGGTAAATAAACCATCACTACTGAGCTTTTGTGTCATGTCGGTGTGGTTTGGTGGAGGGGGAGCTGTGGGAATCTTTCGGTGTTGCCTGCTGATGGGGAGAGAGGACACATTTTTTAGTTTTTACTTAGGATATTAGAAACAAGATGTTTGATTCTTGTTTGTATATGTGTTTTTATTCTGGTATAGATTGCTGCAGAGCCTGATGGGTCGAGGTTTAGCCTTCCACTCAGAGGCACCAATGAGGCCTCGGGGCATCAGGGCTCAAACCAGTCTCCGACGACTCCAGAGAGGTAAAACCCTTCATTAATTGACTGAAGAAGTCATTTTGGACAAAGTTTGTAATGTATTAAATGTTGCTTTTAAAATTCTGTTTCTCCAGGATTTGGTTCCTCAGATTCCTGAAGAAACGGTCCCCTAAGTTTTCACCAGTGACTGATTCTCCAACAGATAGAAATGGTAACCTAAAGATTACAAGACTGCAAATACACATATAGTATATTTTTTTCTTCATGTAGTAATGGCTCATGTGAAGAGGGAGGAGGGAATGGGCTAAAAGGGGAAAAAAGGGAGACTAAAATGTAGTATTTCTTAGTGTGTTAGTGATAGTTTACCTCATGAAAGGTCACATACTACAGGCTTAGTGCACTGCCACCTAAAGGTTAGTTTACTCATCAACAACTGCTGTAAAACTTCAAGGGGTCATTTCACACAAACTCACTAAGAGCTTCCAGTTCCTATGAAGACCAAACCATTTCTAGATAAGATAGAAAGATTTTTACCGAAAATAAATGTTACAGTTAACCTAAAAAAAAAAGTAAAATGTGTTTTGCAATAATTTTCAACCTACGGTACTTCAGTGATTTGATTGGATTAACCTGTCAACAATTCATGATGGATGTTAATGGTCACCTTCTCTATTTCCTGTAATACTACACATATACTTTTCCACCAGTTAATGCAAATAGTCTTCAAACAAGTCATTCTTAACTCCCTCTTATTTAATATCAGTAGAGCTGTGGTTGAAATTGCAATTTTGTTTTCACATGGTATCTGTAAGAAAAGCTACGTCCCTTCCTGAAACAAATATTGAAAACTACATCCTGTTACTTAGTGTTTCCCATAATCATAGAGACCATATTCTAATTTTGCTCCGCCATAGTCTTGCGATGAACCAAAAATATTGTTGTCAGCAGTCTCACTTAACCATGTTACTAATGATACAAACCACACAACTGTTTACAATATACACATACGTGCATGCGTATGCTTAAAACACACAATCAAACCAAACCCAGAACCAGCACCACCACAGGAAGAAGTCAAACTTCATTACCACTGTAACAGAGATGCTGTGCCTTTCTTTTACTGTGCTTGTGCAAAATTCCAACTACCTTAACAGTAAAATGTAATCATTTTACCATGTTGGTCATAATAGCGATGAGTTAAGTCACAATTTAATGCAAGAAGGCATTATAGCAATATAATTTTACAACTTAATTGTTTAGTCTGAGGCTGAAAAATCAATTACTAGCCTTTGTATAGTATGTTTTTTCAGTACAGGTTGCACTCTTAGTTATTACTGCCTCGATGCAGAAGTCTGCATTGCGAGGCATCTTACAATCAAGAAATTTCCATACCTCTAAATCAAATCCATGACAGGACCCAGTGAAGTAGGTGAGTTGGTGTCAGTTGACCCATAACACTCGTAGATTTAGTTTTTCTTATTACTTAGCAGTGAATGAACTGAATTTGAAAATTTGACAGCTTTTAAACTGAGATGTTTTTCTTCCTTGGTCTTTTGAAGCCACCTTGCCCAGGTACGCCACACATTCCTACCAAATACCAAACCAGAGCAGTGGAAGGGTCTCTCGAAACCCCACCATTCGAATCAGCCGAGCTACCCGGGCCATGGAGTGGAACGCATCTCTGGATCGGGAGATCACCAACCCCAAGGAGCTGCGAAATCTAGATGAATTCCTTGGCAATCAGGTGAGTCTGTCACCTGAGGAGGGCGGTATGAAGCTTAGAGGAAGTTTTATTGTGTTTTCTTATAGAGCAAAGACACATCATGGTCAAAACAGGCGGTTTACACATTTTGTAAAACTATAAATTGCCGCAAGTATCGTTACCACTGTTAGAAATATGGACATAGTTATAGTTACAAAAACAATAGAATGACAATGAAAACGCTAATATCATTAACTGAAATTTTTTTTAAAAATGTGAAAACTAAAAATAGTCTACAGTGAACACTACTAAATGAACTAAAACAAAGTATTGCAAATTTCCACTACAGAACTGCAAGAAAAAAAATCAGCTTTGAATGTGTTCACCTTCATCTCTACCTTAGAGCTGCTTGGTAATTGCACAGTGGGTTCATTAGATCTCATAATTATGAGATCTGGTCTCACATTTTCTAATTAAAAGATCAGGCTCTCATAAAGTAAAGTCATAACACAATAGCAAACATTTTGATTGGTAATGTGTATTCAATGTATCAGATATTATAACTGCACTGGACAAATAAAACACAACTCATTTTATTGGATTTCAGTGTTTTTTCTACTTTTAGCTCATGTTTTTAAGGAAATATCTGCAATTATATGATCTTTTCCTATAATTATGATATATTTTCCAGTAAGTACAAGATAAATGATCTAATGTATTTTTTTTGTTTGTGAATGTAATGCATTTCTATAGATACAGAAATTATTTCAATAAAAAGTAATTCAGAAATCTACAATATATGATGATGGATAACTTACATAATGATAGATGACTTATCAAACCATTGTCATTGATTGCACATAATACTGATTGTCCAAATTATAATGTATTTCTTGCATTTTGAGCAAGTACATCAGCCAAGGTTTGATCAGGATGGAGAGTAAATAATGTGTATATGTTGTGATGACTCCTTTGATTTCTATTTCCTGATCTTGTCCTCAGGTGAATGAGTTGCGTACAAGAATAAAAGAGCTGTCACCAACTGAGAGCATCTTCCTTACAGCCACCATGGAGTTCAGAGAAACCATCAAAAGCATGTTCTCTGTTCAGGTCCATTCTCCTCACTTTGTACATGCTCATTATAGAAAGCATATGATCAGTTACTTTTAGTAACGCATTTCTTGTAGATTAATTTAACTTTACCACCAGAAAAGGTGATCAGACTGAAGTCATACATTTGTCTGTCAAATGAAGAGCTTTGACACTAACAGCGGCATTTAACTGCACCAACAGAAGCCTCAAATCGGCTACAAAGACCTGATGAAGGGCTACCAAAACAAAGTGAGCACACTGGCTGGACCCAAGCAGAAAGGAGAGGTCTCACTGGTGGTCAACCTGTTCCAGTCTGTACTGGACGGCTTCATTAGAGGAGAGATGAAACGAGTGGAATCAGAGCCGGTCAAGGTACATTTAAGCCAATCCTGTGTCTCATACTGACAATATAAGTGTTGTCTCTTGACTATGTTATCTCACTTTTTCTCTCAGACAACAAAAACAGCAAAGAAAAGGAGGAAAAAGGACAAATGTGTGAGTTAAATATTTTTGATCTACTCTGTAAAATACTATCATTATGAATCAAAGTAAATCATGTCAGTGTGTCATCTGTCCTTTCTGTCTCTGCAGCCTGATAGTCCCTTGGATCACTTGTTCAGCACATACCAAGTCAACATTATGCAGTCATGTGACTTATGTGGCTCCTACATCTGGGGAATGGAGAAAGCCTACATGTGCAGTGGTAAGTTAGAGCTGAAAATTGGAACAGCATAAAACATGTTCAATTTAATTTCACAGATTTACAGATTATATTACAACATAATTATTTATTATTATTCATTATTATTACTACTCTATTATGTATTTTTTTTGGTACTTTGTATTGTGCAATTGCCTGTTTGTCATTACTGTTTTCATAGTTATTGTTATGACTATTTTCTTTCCTTTTGTCGTTTAATATTTCTTATTTGTGTACATTTGGTGTTGTGAAGTTACTGGAACCTTAATATCCTGAGGGATCAATACATTTCTGTCTAATCTAATGTAATCTAATCTGACATGAAAAGGGGGTGCAATATGTCAACATTAGTGTCTTCAAACTTTCAGGGTTAGTTGGGATATTTTTACGTGGGGTTTTATGAGGTACTTAGCCACAGATGCACAACAGTAAATTGAATAGTATCACCAGCATAGAATTAAATCAAAACTTAAAACTAAAACTGGACATTTCCCATGATCTTCTATCCAATCTAAGAAACTATATATATTAACAAGAAATGTCAAATGTTTTCTCTCCTTTACTTTATCATTTCTGAATAAGTCTCTTAACACTGGCTTGACCTGCATTAACTGCATTAATCTGTTTGTTTTTCAACTTTGGTGTTTGAGCGTCTTCACTTCACAGGCGGCAGTTAAACAAGTTAACATAGCTGTTTGTCTCCAGAGAGTCTGATGGCTTATAAAAGTGGAGTATGGCCACTTCCATTCCAGAAGGGGAAATACTGGTATTTCAAACTCCAACTCAGGAAGGAGGCGAGCCATACCTCTGGCATCCATATTATTTTTATACCCCCTGATGTAGATGCACCAGAAATGAGATTTTTGTCCAAACAATTTCTTGTACACAATTTATCACTATTCTTTTCAAATTTCACACACTCGTTCTTTCGTTCTTAATATTTACTTTTTTTTAACAAATTTTTCAAACCTTTTTGAAAAGACTGAAATGTAAGACTAAACTAATCCCTGATAGAAAGGGTGTTAGTGAGCAGGAGGGGCAAAGTGACCGGGCAGGGGTATTAGTAGCTCTACTTACTTTTTCACTTGTTTGTATGTATATTTCCCAAGGCAGAAAACAGTCATATGGTTGACGCCTACATTTTTAAATATTAACACCAGAATTGATGTTTGATCAAGTTCATGTACAGTTATTCTTTAACGACATAAACAGATTCATAGGAAGATATTGTATATACAAATGACGTTCTCTGTCTTAGATTCTGCCCTCTTTTTGTTTTCATTTTAGCTTGCAAGTTAATATGTCACAAGAAATGCCTCAGCAAAATCATCACAGATTGCTCAACACGCTGTTCCAGACAGGTAGGAACAAACACTTATTTTTCTACTGTTGTATTCATTTTATGGGTTATTCAGTCATATCACAAATGTTTGCGCTCTCATGGTGCCACAGGACGAGAACCTCCCAGGCTCCCTTCACTTCGGGGTACAGGTGTGTGTCCTCACCAGTAAAACCAACCCCGTTCCCAAGGTGGTGGAGCTTTTGCTGATGCACGTGGAGCTCAACGGCCTGTACACGGAAGGCATTTACCGCAAGTCGGGTTCAGCCTGTCGAGCACGGGAGCTGCATCAGATTCTAGAGACGGGTGAGGACCCAGTACGGATGGAAACTATCAAATATAGTTAATAATAGAATCTCTTTGCTTCTTTCAGAAATATACAGAAATTATGAACATGAGACTGGTTATTATAATGATCTTCAAATACTAAACTAAACAGTGTTGGTTTTTTGTCTTTGGCTTTAGATCCTGAAGGAGCATGTTTAGACAACTACCCGATGCACACCATCACAGGCCTGGTGAAACGTTGGCTCAGAGAACTGCCTGACCCACTCATGACATTTTCACTTTATAATGACTTTCTGCACGCCGTGGGTGAGGAAATATATTCCTTTTTATTCATCTTAAAACACAAAGGTCCAGTCAACAGGCACACTGACTTTCAATATGTGCACTGGTACTTTCCTGCTAACTAAGGATGTATTCACACCTACTTCTTTTGGTCCATTTAAAATGGACCAGAGTTCATTTACCTGGAAAATCCAGACTTTTTTTTAGGTGTCAATACAAGCACACGAATTCTGATTCGAATTAAACAAGCAGACCGAGACCACCTCTTCTAGGTTCACTTCTGCTGTGAATATAACCGGCCTTGAGCCAAAACAAACCAAAGAACCATGACCCTTTTTGTGCTTGATGAGCCACATGGGTAGTCAGAGCTAATAACATGAACCATGAGCCGTAGACAGATGTGAACCAATGAGCACATTGAATGTCTCATCGACATTTGGTCAGATGTCCATATTAGGAAACTGGCTCCGAATGAGCTGCTCTTGGCAGTTAACATTATTTTTGTAGATTTGTGTCTGTAAAAATAGACTACATACTCAGAAAACGATAACTGCATGTAGGACCTCCATGTTTGTTTCCATCAACACCCACCATCTCTGATTCACCCCGCCCTCGACTTTTCTGTCCAATGCCAGCACAGTTCGTCACATACGTGCTTCTGTTTACACATTTTGGTCCACTTGTAAGAGGTGCAATGAGAATGCAATCCAACCCAAATGAAAAAAATGAATTAAGTCCACATTCTGTCCGAATCAAATAGGGGACGAAAGGACTTTCCAGGTGTGAATACATCCTAAGTAGGTTAAGTTAACCTCAGCAGTTGGTTATTGGTGTAAGGATTAGCAGGACTCACTGTAGGGGTACCATAAAGAAACAAGGATATTTGGCTGAAAATTCATCTTTTTTACCTCCAGAATTTCCAGAAAGATCTGAGCGCATACGGGCAGTGTATCAGAAGGTTGATGAACTCCCTCCTGCTAATTACAACACTTTGGAGCGGCTCATCTTTCACCTCGTCAGGTAGGCAAATGCATCTTTGTTTCTATATTTTACCGCAAATACTGTCGTGCCTATATTTTGCAAGTTCTTACATTGTTACCAAATGAGTTGCAAAGATTCCCATTGACAAGCTTTCTGCCATTTATCTATGGGTTATGTAATCTTGTGTGGTTTATACTTCTGCCTGTCTTTAGAGTTGCAAAAGAGGAAGAGCACAATAAGATGTCGCCCAGCTCTCTTGCTATTGTTTTTGCCCCCTGCATCCTGCGCTCCCCTGATTCTAATGATCCGTTCCTCGGTATGAAGGACGTGTCCAAGACAACATTGTGAGTCACCGCTGCACACCACCATAAACGTTCATCCTCACCACTACATTTTACTCAGATTTATGTTTCTAATCATTTCTACAAGGGATCTCTATCACAAAACACATTTAAGAGGCTAGTAAGGGGACCTCTTGTTTAACAAGTATACTCAGTCTCACAAAGGGGATTTAGTTCTTACTCAAGTAAATAACTAAGGTAATTTATAATGTAAATCTAACCTGCTGCTGTACATACATCAAATATAAAATCAATGCGCAATGCTTGTTTGTTTGTTTTTTAAATTGACTTCAGAGTCTGGTTATAAAGATGATGATGAATCAGTTCTTATCAGTGGTGTCAGGGTCTCTGATAAAGACAGGAGTGAACACCGTCAAACCCTTTAACTCAGTGTTTTTCAACCTTAAGGTGGGAACCCCACATGGGGCCGCCTGGAATTTCTAGTAATTGATCAAAAAAAATTTTTTAAATAACTAATAAAAAAACATATGGTGAGTTGAGAGGGACAATCCCAATCCATAAAGGACATGACAAACTGGGAGTGTGAAACTGAAGCACTGTGATTCTGTTTGTGTCACATGTTCACTGTGGTCAGTTTCAGATGCTGCAGCTCTTTCATAATTCATAGTTTAGTTCTTGT
>JAPTYQ010000010.1:25092631-25104506 GCA_029814465.1 Ostorhinchus cyanosoma
GAAAATCTAATTCTCCCTTTGTGCAGTAATCTACACCTGGCTTTTCTGCCTCCGTCTATAATAATATACATTATATAAACTAAATATCATCTAAAATTAACATTTATTTGCAACATAGTATAGCAAAATATTACAGGATCAAAAAAAAATTCATTTTAGCAAAAAAAAAGTCTCCATTTTCAATGTCTGGGGTCAATAGAAATTTTTGATGTTAAAATGGAGTCACGAGCCAAAAAAGGTTGGAAACCACTGATATATATCATTCATAGAGAGCTTTGTGTGACCACTAGAGTCACTCTGTTGCAAATAAACAACTTTTAGTTAAAAATAACATTATAATGTGATAATAGCTAGAAGCACTGTCATTTTTTTAAAGCTCTAAAGTAAAAACATGGAGCTGGTTTTGACCAATTATCAAAATAACTGGCTGTGAGTTTTTATTTCAATGAGAAAACTCCATGTTAAAATAATACAGTTGAGTGATCCGAGCTGTGTTAATCTATGATTGGTTTTGGTAACTACTTTCATGTTCTTACACAACTTGTTGATAGTTTAGAATATCAATACTATTTAACACCTCTAATGATGTTCATTCATTCGTTTTCTGAACCCACTTTATCCACACTAGGGTCTAATGATGTGATATTGACCAAAATATGAACTCAGTTACCGAGTGGACAGTTCGTTGTCTCTTTCCTCCTTGGCTTTGGCTGCAGATGCTGTGCCGATATCATATTTTTTCATTCCTCACATATATTTAAGATTGCAGGGTGTTCATCTTCTGATTAAAATGTGGCTTTAGAACCGACCATGTTAGTGACATGGACTTCTTGCATTCAGCACTGCACATATTTACGTGTAAACACTTGGTTTGTGATACACACTCTTGGATGTATGGAACCATGTGCTGTTGTTTGACACAGCACTGTATTTCCATCTAGTGTACAAGTGACAAACATACAGTCTGCGGCCTGCTAAAGGGTCCAATCCGCGCCATGGGATGAATTTGTGAAATGCAAAAATTATATTGAGGGTATTAATAATCAGTGGTTTTGAAATCTTTTTAGTTCAGGGATCAAATACAGACCAGTTCAATCTCAAGTAGGTCGACCCAGTAAACTACTATCATAACGTATAAATAATGACAACTTCAAATGTTTGTGTGTTTTACTCAACACTGTGTAAAAACAGTACAATTACATGAAAATGTTTACATTTCTAAACAATCCTTTCAAAAATAATTTGAATAACCTGATCAATATGAACAATCTGCAGTGTCTTAAATGGGTCATATTTTGCTAAACCCACTTTTATTAGTCTTTGGTTCATTTATTTGTGCATTTGGACCCTAAAAGTTCATACAGTTTGAATTTGAACCCTCCAGGTGCTGCCAAGCTATCTTTATTTTCATTACAGCAAAAATCAAGAGGATTTCTACAACCTGTTTTAATTCCTGCTTAATTTGTTATATTTTATAAGTAGTTACGTCATGACATTTGCACATATAAGGTCAAGACTTGTGACGAACATTTCTCCAAGTACGACATAACTGTTTGTCAGCAGCAGCGGTTTTAGTAAAAACAGAAAATATGTCCAAACTTCAAGCCAATTACTTCAAATGTTCAGTTGTTGGTTGTATTTAACGAACACAAGTTGCTGAATGGGACAGAGCAGCACAGTCAACACCCTGGAGGGGGTGGGGCATGAAGTGGCTCGTTTGCATTTAAAGGGCCAGTGCTCAAAACCACCTTTCTGCTGTCATTACTCAGAAATATTGTTGAAGATGGGGAGATGTGGAGTTGACATAAATGAAGAATTCAGACCCAAGCAAAGCATTTACAGTTTATGTAGACCACAGGGAAATGTCTGAAAATGCATAATTACATTTAAAAAAACAAAATATCACTCTGTAAAAGAAGTAAGTGCAATTTCACCAATAGTCTGCTTATCTATCCACTGTAATCTGTAAGTTGTAATGCATATGTGTAAATGATAAACTGAGGTATAATATCGTTAAAATTGCAATTGTTTTTCTCAAGACATTTCAGGTTGTTCATGTTAAAAATTTTAAGGTAACTTTGTAGATATAAACATTTTCATAATGTAATTTAACTTTTTTCACTGCTATTATTTTACTGGTCTGACGTACTTGAGGTCATACTGGGCTGAATGTGGAACCTGAACTAAAATGACTTTGACACCTCTGATTGAGTGGTTTTTGGAGGTTGAAACCACCTTTGATCATATTATTTGCAGGTGTGTGGAGATTCTGATTACAGAGCAGTTCAGACGATACAGAGAGATGATGCAGAATATCCAAGAGCTGGAATATGCAGAGGCACTGGCCGTCCATGAACTCAAACTAAGGAGGCAAAACACGGTAAGAGTGCATCACAAGTACTGTAGATGCAACATAAAAGAATTCTGTGTTAAAACACATGTGTCAGTAGTTTACAAAGTTTGGTAACCTCGCATGAATAATGCAATTGCATAAAATGTACATAAAATCACTGAGATATAGTACAGAAATACGCCACACATTTCCTGTCAGATCTTCTAAAGCTCAAGCATGTTGTATCGGAGTTATTTTAGATGACAGTAATCTTTTTTGATGAGTAGATTAGATCATTTAGAGAGCTGTTCCTCAGATGGTTTGAAGGTGCCTTGTGTCTGTGTAGGTCATTGAAAAACCCTCCCAGCTGGATGTTCCTGAACAAATTGACTCTGACGACACAGAGAAGACCCTCATCGAAAGGATCAAGTCCCTCAAGCAAGAAAAGTGAGCAGAGAGTTCTAATTTCACGCTTTTCCTGACATTTATTTAACAGGGCCCTGGTTTGAGCTGCTTCTGTGTTGTGTTACAGGGAGGACTTGGCCTGCAGGTTACCAGATCTAGAACAGGAGAACTCTGACAATGATAACTTGGACTCTGCATCGTCCATGAGTACAGATAGCCTAGAAGATCGCCTGGGGAGCCTGGACTCGGAAGGTCAGTAGAGAGGTAAGGTACTTCCACCTTCCTCTGGGTTTCAGGAAGCAGTGAGTTCAGGAACTGTTCTGTGACTTGAAAAAGATGGATGTGTGACAGAAACATCTTACTGACATGAAAACTGTTAAAGTTCAAATATTTTCGTAATTGGAATGATAGTGGAACCTTAGTGTGCATGTGTATTTCTACTTAAAACTGTAAATATTCTGCAAATACATAACTTACTAATTACTATTACTTTATTGAAGCTAATTGATAATTGAATTTCTATCAGGGAATGAAGTTTATCTCATCTCTCATGTGAATGTAGTGAATGTCAAAACAAAGCAGGAATTTGGGGGTTGACAATAATTGTGAAATGTAAACTGAAACTGAATATTTGACCAAAACAATGTTTCTAATACCAGGAAAGATGATCATGCATTTGAAAACCCGCAAACCTGAGTGTCCACACAAACCCCTGGACTTGGCTCACAGAGTCAGAAGCCTGATGGCTCTAACAGACAACGAACACAGAGAGTTTTTACCACCTGAACCTGTGCCAGGACAGAAAACTGAGAACACCTTAAAAGCAGAGGTCACCAGCAGTGGGAGCTTTGATGACCTGGACATCCCTTACATCGACGAGGACGAAGATCTAACCTGCTTATAACAACAGACTACTACTTTTTACCCAATGTTGAAATAATTGGGAGTAGTCTCAAATATGTGATCATGGGAAAGTTATTGCAATGACAGTTGCGCACTTTACTGTCGACACTTTTCTGTTTTATAATGCTGCTATGGAAAACATCTTTTATATGTATTTAATAGTAGACCATACACTGCTCCTTCAGAGTTTTAACTCTGAAGGAACACCAACAACTATGACTACTCAGCATCTTCATATAAATACACTATGTTTTGTTTTTTTAATGTACAGTGCACACTTAAATTAGTTATCTAGGTTTTTGGGCCTGTTCAGTTAACATGTGGCAAGCTGTGTCTTATTTGTAGCGGGAAGAAACCAACATTGTAAGGAGCCTCTGTGGTACTAATGGGAATTTATGTGGCATGTGGAAGAAATGTCTGGTAATTGTTCCAAAATGTTCTACCACTGTACAGAGAATGACAATGTTTTGGGGGTCAGCTGAATTTATATTTTTGCTTTATTTTCACTGCTATGAATGACCATTGTTTTCTGAAAAAAGCTCATATTGCTGCCTTTTAGACTGACTGAAAATATTCCTATCCTTTGCAATGTTTTATTGCTAATCTGTTGATATTCATTATGTTACTTGTTTCTTTGTGCATGTTTTTCATTTGCATGCCTGTACATTTTAAGAGGTAGGATTGATGTATTTTGGAATTTAGTCACTGATTAAAATAAACTGTTTTCAATTGTCTCACTGCATTAAGAAAAGAAATCAGTTTCTTCAACAGTTTCACCATTGGAAACAAAGCGCATGCTTACAGCATATGCATTCAGTTTCTTAGAATTATACAACTGCTGGAAAACACTTATAGAGCATAAGAAGCTTTCATTCATTATGTGGAAGCTACCCTGTTTTTAGAACCTACCTGCCTCCGAGGGTGGGGCTATATAGATGTACCAGGAATTCCATCCATCCAAGATTGTTGTCCAACCAATTTCTTTTACACTATTCACTCTATTTTTTTTCTAATTTCACACATGTTCTTTACATGTACCTTTCTCTGAATTTTTGGAATTTTTTTTTTTTACAACTTTTTTTTAATGTTTTGTTTTTAAGATTTAAAATAAATACTGAAAATTAATCCCTGGGTTGGCAGGTTATCAGTGAGGAGGAGAGGAAAAGTGTTTTTTCACTTGCTTTTTTCTTCTTTTTCTCTGCATAATTTCATGGTTCCAGTAAAATAGTTACATTAACAGAATGTAACAGTGCTGTAACCTCTGGCAGGTATCCAGCAAAGATGGTTTCACTTTTTATTATTTTCCATAACAGTTGTTTTTATCAGAAAACGAATCAGAAACTTACTTTTCAATATCATACTTCAACCTAAACTTCATACATATCCTGCTAGGTCAAGTTTATATTTAGGAAAAAAAGAGCAGGGGTAATTATTACAGATTTGTTTCTAAATATTTTAACCTTGGGCAAAAAAGTACAGAATATTTGCATTCCACAATGTCCACTAATGTATACATTTGCGTTATAGCGTTACTCTACTGTGTTGAAGTGGTTTGTGGAAGCAGCTGTACATCTTGTACACTTTTCTTCCTAAACGCTAACACGCACCATATAAGGAGTTCCTCTTTGTTACAGCGATCCCGCGATGTGCAGTTCACTAATAACATTTAGGGTATCAGTAGCACCAACGTTTTTTTCAACCAATTGGAAATAGCGTTTGTGTTTGCCTTTCATTCACACAGCCAATCGTTAAGCTTCTTCCTGTGGGAGGGGCGGGTCAATATTTAGTTCAGGAAGACGGGTTTGACGCGAGGTGGAGATGAGAAATCATCATTTAGCTCGCTGTTAGCACCCTGGAGCCGACTAGCGAGGTGTTATGAGATTAGTTGCCAAAATTTGTAGGTTATTTTATTTTTGGTAGGCGCAACGATGGCCCTCTGACACTAAGAATGGACATAAGTTAACAATGACGGGGGAGAAGAAGAAGAAGAAGCGGCTGAACCGCAGCATTCTTCTTGCAAAGAAAATTATAATAAAAGATGGAGGAAGTGTGAGTTAAATATTTATTTATCTTCGTTAAGTTAGCTTGCCATTGAGCAAGACTGAGCCGCTGAGGTCCAGTAGTAGACTTGTTTACATTTTTTTAACATATTCAGTGGTGTGAGCGGAATCTGTGCATTGTCTTTTATCTGGTGATTTGATCCAGGTAGTTTTAACCGTTAGCTGGGTGAAGGGAGCGCCTAGCTGTGTGGCTAGTGGAGCTAGCTAAAAACTAGCCGTGGCCACTGTTAGCGGCCTACGTTGGCTAGTCGTTTACACGTCAGCTCAGGTAACGCTAGCAGGCTAACGTTAGCGTAAGCTTTTAATCAACTCTCTTTTTGCTCCAACTCTACTATTCAATAAATTATAAAGTAAATCGAACCACCAACCCACAATGAACGTACCCTCATACCTGTTAAAATTTATCTTATAGTGTGTCGCTGAGAAGCAACTGGATGCTAGCTTAACATTACCCCAGTATGTATATGTGTGTGTACGTCTATGTGTTTAATTGGGTTTATTTTTATCCTGGTGTAAGAAGCAGACGTCTTTCACAAGCATTAAGATACTTTAATACTATCTTGTTAATTATTTATGCTAAAGGAAAGGTAAGACAAGTAGTGGTAAGTAGTCTGAGACGATGATATGGTTAAGGAAACCAGACGTTTTCTAAAGACTTGTTAAGTAATGGCTAGCAAAAGGATTGAGTAAACATGTCAGGTACATAAAAACAAACAGTGCCTCTGTTAAAGTTAAGGTCATATCATAAGTCTGTTAGCTGTACCAACTATAGCTATCATATGTCGTTTTAGATCAGTCTGTTTCCCCCCGTCTTTGATCATTAATTTCACAGTTGCATTTTAGCTTAAATGTCATCCCATTAAGTTGCTCTTAGCTCGAAACGACACATTTCCTCAGTATGAAATTCAAGGAGGTAAATAGCCAGTAATGTGATTATGAATTCAGTTGGCCGGGTCATTTACAAGATGGAATATTATTGTTCCAAATTAGGCTGTTGGCAAAGAGTGGATATGATAGCATTGTTGTAAATACTGTGAGCTGCTGGTGCTAGTTATGTAATCATTTGGACAACTATGCCAAACATGCTGGAATTCCTTATGAAGTCAACATTGAACCAGTGATAGTCCTGACATCTTGAAGAAAGCTTTAGTGGCTGTGAATATCCTAAACACCGTACGTGAAGTAGTGCTCCTCCAGTGAGGACTTTACTTCAGATTGTTGTTATGGTTCGCTAGTGCTGTGTTATTCATGGTAGGGCTGACCACTCAGCCATTAAGATTTCACTTCAGCAGTCTAACCCTCTATTCAGTCAGCCGCTTCATTTTACAGGCTTAGTTGCTCACTGGTCAATAGCAAAATGTGAATGCCTTTAATGCATAAATGGGAATCATGATAGTGGGTAGAACTCAGTATGCTTCTTGTTTTCTCTTCCTCAAGCAAGTGGGTGTGGTTGTAGACTGTGAGGGTGTGTGAGGTGTGTCAGATTTGGTACTTAAACCTCAACCTGGTCATATGCAGGGATGCAAACCTTTTGTTATTCCCTTTATATGTGGAGAAATACTAACCACTCACTAATATAGTTACTGCTAGTCTTTAAGTGGTTTCTGACTGAACAGCACAGAGTGCATTCTGTGTCTAACTACCCACTAGGGAGTTCACCCGAAGATTACATACCTTCCCATTTCTCAATAGTGACTATGGATGTCGCAATGATAGTTCTGCATTATGTCTAACATTACATTAAGGTCATGGTGGTTATATGCCAAAATATTTCATCAACAGGTTTTTACACTACTCTTACCTGTTAATAAAAAAAAAAAACATCTGGAAACCCTCACAGTACTAAAGCCATTAGTCTGTTGTTATTCATATCAGTATTTTGCTTAAGTGTATGAAGAACTTACTAGTGGATGGATTTGAGGTACACAAATTTGGGAAAAATGGGACAGACAATGCCCAAGAAATGAGGGTTCAACGCTTATTAAAGAAGTCCCCCACCAAACATAACTGGTGATGCCTTTTAATTTGGGAAAAGTGTGATGCTGTCTGATTGATCTCATTGATTTCATACTAATTTGGCTTAAGTGGTTCTCAGAATAACTGGAGTTCTGCATTCTGGATAATATGATTTTTGCTCTATCTCTGGAACATTACAATGTTTGGTATCGATACACTGAAATGTTTTACCTTGTATCAATAATTACTGCTCCATGTTAGTTCTGTTACATTCAGTATCCATATTATTGTGATTATTTTTACATTACCATATAATTGTTCATGTATAAAAAGTTGGGTAAAACTAGCTGAAACACTATAATTATTTTTTCCACCGACTGAATGATTTTGTTAAATAGCATCATATTGTTGCATCCTACTCTTATTGTGCCACAAAATGAGTGGAAAACTAGTGCAACAGTAGATTATTTTGTTCAGTTTCAATTAACTTTAGACAAACGGTGGTAGAATAAAGTTAACTGAACAGACAATGATGCTATTCTTTGCAAATATTTGTATGGCTACTTTTCAACTCTAATATCATTATAACTGCAACTCTCCTCTATGTTATTCTTATGTTGGGGGAAAAAAAGATTGTATCTAAGAACTACGATCATCCTCACTTCCGGCAGTGCTGACATAAAAGAAGGGGGGACTTCCTCGAACGGCCACTAAATAGAATTATAATAACGTTCCTACATTGTTAACTTGGCCTACTTTACAGCCTCCACAACTGTCACATCTTACCGCAGGTCAGATGTTTCCTCATTTCATGTATCACTACTTAACAGTGGAAGTGTAAAACTCAGCCTGTTCCTATTGTGGGCTGTCCCACAGAATCAGTTGATTCACAATCTGACTGTCATTAAATGAAAGGTGCAATAAGTAGCTGAAATAGATTCCACTTTAGAGCTCTTGCTGTAAATGTGTTACCATTTGCACATGCTTTGTTGCATGCAAACGTCTTGATTGTTTCTCTTCTAACCACCTCTCTGTGTGTGTCTGTACAGCCACAGGGGATTGGTGAGCCCAGTGTTTACCATGCTGTGGTGGTCATCTTCCTGGAGTTTTTTGCATGGGGTCTCCTCACCACCCCAATGCTTACGGTAAGCTCACGCACACACACTGTCTCACACAGACACACTCTTATGTAAACTGACATAATGGTGTAATATATTCATACGCCCACATCTGTCTTCTCTGGAGCCAGAAAGTGGCATTTCCCATTGACTGAAATCACACAAGGTCCATCACTGTCTATGAATAATTGAATCCCTAATCAAATGAGAATGAGAGTGACGCAGATTTGTGTTTTTGTTCTCTGAGCATATGTGTGTGTTGGCAGATGTTTTGCCTGGTGCTAATGGGCTGAGAAATATGAAAAGGGCATCAAACAGTTGTATTGTCTGAGCACCAGTTCTTTGTTGAGAAGGCTTATCAGGGGGTCACTGGTTTGTGTTTTCAGGCTCCAGCACAGAGCAGGCCCAGCAAACCACACCACACATTCACCGCAGCACAGAACAATCCACAAACCAGTGGTGTGGCTCAAGTGTTCACTACAGGCAGTTCTACAGCATTACTTAGAGGGTTTTTATTCCAAGTTGTAACTTAAAACCCCCAGAAGTGTACTTGTTAATGGCGATGTTCCAATCTGAATTTTTTTGCTTCAGATCAAATAAAAAAAATTTTTTATTAATTTTTTTGTTGGGGGGGGGTTACTTTTGCCAATACCAATCCAATACCATCTTTTTACAATGAAATTTTGATTTGGAGTTATTATTTATAGGCTATTACGTTATTATTTACTTGAGATCACAATTAGGCTGAATGTGGAACCTGACCTAAAACAAGTATGACACCTTTGACTCTTAATAACTTTAGTATAATTTTTGGCCTTTTCAAATTCATACTGTGGGCCAAATTAGAACCTTTGGCAGGCTGGTTTTGGCCCACGTGCCATATGTTTGCTACTGTTGTGGTGCATCTGTGGACAGGTCTGTCCAGGGATTATATGGGGATACGTTCTGTGTTGTACGTTAGTGATGCACGGATCATTGGGTTACTTGGGGTCAAAAGAATGTCCGTTTATTTGCGGGGGGGTCAAATAATTCCATGTGCAGAGTGTAAGTGAAACTTATAGAGGCTTTACTACGTCCTCTAAGCCTCCCGCTCTTGTGCAGTTGTTCCCTAACTTCAGAAACTTTCATTTGAGTGGGAAGGACATGTGTTTACACCCCCTAGAACCAGGCCCGGTCCAGCTCCATATCAAGACTGAATCCGATCCTCTAAAAAATGCCAGATTGGTAGCCGATACTGATCTTTAGATCCCTACTAGTTCATAGAGAGAGAAAATTTATTCATTTTGCAAGACAATTATTCTGTTTTTGGGCTGGGTACACAACTTCAGTACTTTAATGATACTAACTGAATTGCGTAGTATTGAATAAGAAAATAATGCTTAGCATCATTTGATACCAAATTTAAATACGTAAGAAGCAAATCTCATCGCAGTCTTAGTGTAAATACACTCAAATTATGAGGATGATACATCATTGATTGTTGTCAGCAGTACTATTGCTAGGCTAGTGATTATATTTAAGTTTATTTATATGGATTCTTCAATCTGTCAGCTCCAAAAGTGTTGAGTTTCTGCTTGAATTCTTTTGTTGCTACGGATGAAAAGGAGTCATGATGGCATAGGCTGCAAAAATCCTGGGTTTATGGGGGTTTTTTGGGCCAAAGTTGAACAGTCAACAGATTTTTACATAATTAGGAGAAGTGTAAAATTGGTTTTGATTAATTGTGAAACTGTAGTGAGACTGTTGCATCAGCATGATTATTGGGAAACTAAACCAAATGACTGGGCCTTTCTCTTCAACATATAGTATGCAAGCTATTGTCTTTGTGCCATTAAACTGTTGAACTTGGATGCCCAGCCCTGTTTAACTCTAGCACTGACTTTGTTTTAACAGTTGTCTCTTTCTGGCAATAGCTATTTGACTTTATTGAATTCCTTTTCAGTTTTATTTACATGCATGTTGTTTTTCACCAGCATTAATTATTTTTTAGTAGAAACTGGTGTCAAACGATGAGCAAACATCTGTGAGCCACATGACATGAAAGAGAGGGCCTACTGCAACGCCTGCTTTCCAGGAGCCTCTTGTTTGAAGAGAAGTGTTTGGATGTGTAACTGTTGAGCATTAATTACAATGGGTGGAGGCAACATTTGCATTTAAAACTAATCAGAGGGCATCTGAAGATGAGAGGGACTGCTTTACTGCCTTCAATGAGCACCCTGCCTCATTAGTATCCAGCAGAAACAGTCCTCACTGAGCATTCATAGTCTGCATTGGGTAACTGACTCCAAAAGGAAGAGAAGAATTCGTAGCCATGCCGTGAGTTGCACTCGCTCATGCCCCGGAACAATACTCGGATCCTGTTCAGTCTCAGTCAAGTGTCACACATCCTAAATTAAACTGAAACTTCATGTTTCCACTCCAGAGTCAATGACACTTGTGCTCAGTACTTACCATTGACAGACATGGACTTCGAACCCAACGTAAACCCAGTAAATCATTCAGATGTGGATTTTAACCAACTAAAAACCCTCTCCTTCTGCATTTCCATGACTGCCAATAAGGAATTGAGGGAACATAGTTTCTGACTGTTTTTCCCAAAACATGCAGATTTATTTGTTTTTATAATGTCCTAATGATAATACCACATCATACAGGGCCAGTTTATGTTTTTAAAAAGAACGTATTACAAGTAGGGATAGGAGGGGAATGTTGCCAGAAAAAAGTCAAAGATTAAAATCATAACCCGTACTAGCTTTTCTTTGACCTAATAAAGTATTTTTGTGCTTAATTGTAACCAATCTGCAACTGAAAATAATAAGTCTATAAAAAAATAGATCTTTCTGAAGATGTTCTGTCTCGATGATTTTCCTCCTCATTTTCCAAATGTCTCCTCAACCACTGACGTGAGATAAAATGGTTAATATGAAGAATCCAAATAAATTTATGCACGTTGCAAATGCTGAATATGAAATGCTGAATATCAGATCTGATCAACCAGACTAATAATCACTTGACTCCTTTTTACAGGTGATGTCAATGTGGTGTGTATGAACTGTAGACGATATAAAAATTGGAATGTTGTCATTTTAATACCAGAAGAT
>JAPTYQ010000010.1:25150033-25160504 GCA_029814465.1 Ostorhinchus cyanosoma
TCTATCTATCTATCTATCTATCTATCTATCTATCTATCTATCTATCTATCTATCTATCTATCTATCTATCTATGAAAATGCAGAGTATAATATTGTAATAAGTTGTGATAAATCACTTTGGAATGACTGAATGTAAAAAAAATATAATTTATAGTTCTTGGTTTGAAGTTTTTAATGGATTTTTTTTTGCATTAGATTATGATATTACCATTGTTAATAAATGCAGATTCCTGACATGGAGAAAACACAACAATCCAGTGCTTTCAGACAGACAGAGGCAGCACCACCTGACAGTGGAATGGGTTTGTTGTGTAATCCAATAAGCTCCAGTCCGCATTTCCCCTCCAGCCCATCTGGCTCACTGGCAGGGTTTGTTTACTGGCGGAGAGGCTTGGAAGAAGGGGATCCGACAGGACCTGGAGACTGTACAATCTACCTCTGTCTGTGCAAGAACAAAAGGAAAAACACACACAACTGTGGAACTTTTCTCCACCTCTGTCCCCCTCATTCAGACGGAGGCTTAGGTGTGTTTGCAGGCAGCTTCTCGGAGCATGAACACAACTTGGAGCGTTTGTTTTTTATTCCCAAACAGAAGCGGACAGTTGACTGCTGCTGCTGCGGAGCCACGACGAGCTTTCCCCACGCAGAGGACCTCTCATTGAAATCTGCACCCACTGGTCACGCACATTCGGAGGTTTTCTCTTCTTTTGGAAGCTACGTCCCTTGGCGTGGAAAAACCCGTCTCGTTGTGTTAACAAACCAGGCAAAGTTAAGGTGTTGTGCGCGCGCTGGAGGACTTGGGAATATGTGCGAAAGACACGCTCGCGCTACGCCACGCATGCCACAAGCACCGAGTCAGCAGCGAACCCATCTGAAATTCCTCTAAATTAAGTTAAAGTTCGCTTTTGGGAACGCATGCAGCCTGGGTGTGTGCGTAAAAGAAGATGCATTAGGGCTGTGTGCTACGGGTGAAGACGTGTTGGAGTTGAATTTTAACAGCGTTTGCAAGAGAACACAGCAAACTTCACTTGTGGCCTGGGCTGGACTGGAAGAGCCAGGCTACGCTGTTAGCTAGCTCAAGTCTCGTTTATGTTAGCGTTGACGTTAGCTTCTGCTCGGCCAACAAGTCTCTTTTTGTTCCTCTTTTCCGACACATATTAACGGGGTCGGGTCAGTTGAATTAATACATTCTTCAAAAATACATAAGCCAAGCACTCGTGCCCGAGGTACGTGCTTTCTAACGGTGCTTTTCAGTGGGTAGGTTAGCAGCAGCAGCAGCAGTGCTAGCTTGTGTTTGACTGAACACGTTGGACTCGTTCCTCCGCCCATCTTCCGGGATGTCTTTTATTTATTTTTGTTTACCTGTTGGCTCGCGCCGCAAAACAAAACCCATTTCCTAAAGGTAACTCCCCCTCAGTCGGTGCTGAGCTCCTCAGCAAGGATTACTGTGTTTTTGTTTTTTTGCTGAAGATCAGTGTGTTGGATGGTGACTTATCCCGGGTCAGTGATGAGGCTCCGGACTGTGTGTTTTGTTTTGGCTGCTGCCTTCATTGTGATGAGCTGTCACCGAGCAAACGGAGAGAGTAAGTAACTTTAACAATGACTGCACTTTATGTCATTTTAAGCATTTCGATCAGGGTCAAATATTCTGAAGAAGCAGATGGTCACGCAATATAATCACAACTGTTCAACATTTAACAGACACAAAACTTACACTTTACACATTGTAATTACACTCTTTGTTTAAAACAAACAAAAAAAACTTTTTGCGTATCATGTGCACCCACATATTGTATGTATATATATATATATATATATAAGTACCTGAAAACAAAGTCATTTTCCTGAATTAGTATCCATGATTGTTATTATCATTATTGGAATAATAAATGAAATGTGCTCATAATTTAAGTATTTTGATATTAATCCTCTTATAGATAAGTGATCAGCAGTGCAATTTCGATTTCTTATTCTGTGTTTTTGCAGTTAAAATTTAATTTGAAAAAAAAATTGTAAAAATGGAAGCTTAAAAAGGTATCTGATCAACACCCAAAAACATGTCTTTATTGCACACATTCCATATTTGTCCATTGTTTGGGATATTTTGCAGATTGTTGGGTTTGTTTTTCTAGTGATGCTGATTTGATTATGGGAAATAGGCAGCAACAGTTGCTGCTGTAGACAGTTGCCGCATTGAAGGGGACAAAGGTTAGCACTTATCGGGCCTATGTGTGCCTGCAGGAACTGTAAACAAAATGTTTTGTTCCACATAAGTAGTTTAAGAATTCAGAAGAATTAATTGCTTGTTTATGGTTGAATAGAAAAAGCTGTGGCTTACTGCTGCGGTCGGTGCAGGAATGCAACAATAAGCCCTCTTTACATCTCCTGACAATCCCTTCATATTCAACAGCCAAGAAGCTCTGGCTGATAAGAATGAATGAACACATTTGCACTTGCCCGGAGACATCTGGACATTTCTTTCACACACACTCTCACTTTACTCAGTCAGAATCTGTTACTGTAAGTAAATATTAGTTAAACTTATGAGGAAATGTATAGCAAACCTGTGGAGCTACATGCTTATTTAAACTTCCCTTAACATGCCTTTTGCAGACTCAGTCTACCAAACTCATTGCACAGTGCATTTTTCAAGATTTATTTTATCTCACAATTGATTTCTGCACTACCTACCTGTTTATCTATAAACAGCTCTTCATGTAGTTCCTCTGTTGGAATCTTTTGTAACAGTGCTTGGCGTTGCTTGGAGTTTTTGTTGGTTAGTGTTTAGTCATTTTGCCATTACTTTGTTTTGACTTTTATAAGGTGGAATTCCCAGTATACCAATATGATAGCTGGCAAGCTATCATATAAGGAAAAAATTATTTTATAACTTCCATCGTAGGCAATTAAAATGTATTTTTTCAATGTTATTATAATTTATCTATAATATGTTTGGTAACAAAGAAGTGTTTAACCTGTTTTCCTTAAATCCTATGGCATAATACACGTTAAAATATATATTTTCTTCTGCCCACTACAAAAAGCCGGCTACTTTAAAGTATTGTTTCTTTGAGAAGTTTCCCTCAGCTTATTTGGAAGCAAACTGCTTTGTTCCACTGACAGATCAGCATTAGCTCCTTCTCTTCTTCACAGGCATATGTCCACTGTGTATGCATGCAGTTCATAGCCCCAGGTAGCTTATAAAAGTGTCACTAGACGGCCGTAGTTTAATATAAGACGATCTCTAAAGGAAAGGAAAAAGCACAGGCTAGCTCTCACCTTTCATGAGATTTTAGCGAGAGGAGGTGCAAATGGAGCGATGTCATCAGACCAGTTTAAGCGAGAATTTTAAGACGTAGCTCAAAAGCAAGTTGTGTAATTGCACTGTAACCTCCCTCTCCTACCCCCTTCCTCGTCCTCCTCCTCCACTCAGCCTCCTCTCGCTCGCCTCTCAGACTTGAGAGTGAACCACAGAAGGGAAGAGTGAAACCTGGGCCTCACACTGCTCAGTTTCATAAGCTCGACTGACCCGCGTTGAAGTCAGGAAATCTTTCTGAGCTACTTGTTGGGAAGTTTCCAGCTCAGCTTGATGGAAAAATTCACTTAATAATGGAAGCTTATATTTAGTGGCAAGTGTGAAATGCCATGACATAGAAGCAAACTAAATATGTTAAAGCGCAGCAATTTGCTCAGATGTGAGTACGGTGCAGGACTGGGCCATAAAAACAATCTAAAAGTTTACTCTTTTTAAGACAACAAAAAAATAAATCAATACTGGTGGCATATTGCCATTGCATGTAGAGATTAGACATTTTCAATATTAATAGCATGGTTTCAAAACTACTTTTTTGATTAAATTACAAATCTTTACTTTTTTCTCCAGATCAATAGCATTTTAATATACTCACTAATGTAGAAAAATAAAACTTAAGATACCTCAAAGCTTGCTATATGAATGTAATAAAAATGTATTAAATGCATACTTCATACACTGAAGCTGATAAGATAAAAATTTGGTATGATGTAATACTGTTTTTTTTTTTATACTCAATGGGAACTAATCATCTGGATCAGTATCATTAAAAGTGTTGCAGGTTGTTCAGAGCCCTACCAGGTTCCCATGGCTATGAAGAACCTGGAATAATTACCTCAACTGTTGAAAAATTTGGAAAAGTCGTGGAATTGAACTCTTGGGGATGTAGACATCTTAGCTTTTGGTGAAATTTGGCATTTTTCCTCCCATTTTTTTTTTATCACCTACCGAAAATATTAATTATCTACTGTTCAAGTCAACCACAGAGTTTTGAGGAGGCTCAGGTACAACTGTGTCATTTTGTTGATTTTAATTTTAATTTCACTTACAGCAGTACGTTTTTGTGTAATTGAGGATCTTTATTATTACATTTGCATGAAAATGTGAGTGATGAGTGACTGTGAGTGGTCACAGAAATTCTGTAATTGGTCCTTGAAGAATCATGAAAAAGGAAAGAAGGTTTTTTTCACAAGTTAAATTATTTTTCAAGTAAACTAGCTGACTAGCCTTTCAGTTATCTATTGGTGGTTGAATTAAAAAGACAAATCAAATACTTTTACCAAAGACATTGTTAAAATACTTGAAAAGCCACTAAAAACTATTATGATAAAAACAAAGCTGTTCTGACTGATAATATGTCAGTCTTCCACACATGAGCAGCTCGGTTTCTAAAATAGCAGCCCTTGAACGCATGTTTATTTTAGTGTCAAAAGAGAACTGAGCCATCTCTTAGGAAACCTGATTGTGTTGTTGGTACAGAACCCTTCAGCTCAACACTCAGCATTGGTCTGACAGGACACAGATAGGTGCTAAAATGGGCGGTTACCTCCAAATATTACAAACAGACCCACCACAGTCAGACTGAAATTATACACAACATTCATGAGATCCACGCTTTAAACTTGTAAATACTCCAGAAAAGAGATTAAGACAAGTGCAAAGGGAGTTCACACTAAATACATGCCGCTACGGTCTGTGTTTTTCTTATCTAAAATGTAATGGTCTTTATTTCCAGTATATTTCAGTTGTGTCTTGATGCAGAGACTGAAAAATGCTTGTATGGTCATTATAACTCCAGATGGTACACTTGAAGACTTTGTGAATGACACCAAGTTAATGTGTTAATTTGACATTTACGGTTAATGAATTGTTTGAAGAATGTTGGACAATGATGTTCTCAAAGGTCTTGTTTCTAATCCAAAGAAAATTTTGTATTGTCAGTGGAAGAAAGAAACCAGAAAACAACATACAGAAATCAGAGAAATTTGCCTTTTTTCTTCCAAAACAATTCAAAGTGATTATCTGAGTAGTTCAGTAATTGTTATTGATAAGTTGTTTTGGTTCTAACAGGTTTTTCATAGGCTGAGGTCAAGGGTGCCTTGGATGGACAGCCCACTACTTTTTAATTCATAACTTAAGAACCGCACAAGTTTACGACAAATCTTACACATAATTGTAAATGTCTAAATGCCATCTTAAACATACTCAAAGGGCATAATTTACTTTCAAATACTTATAAATGAAAAATATCAAAAACTACTGTATGGACAAAAAATGACCGTCTATTATTTGCAAGAATTACCAACTTCTCCTAAGTGAAGTTCCTATGACATTTTGATCTAAAATGTTTACAGTGTATACCTTTAACCCTCTATTTTACAACCTAATAACTGGTTAGAAGAAAAAAAATATTTGATCATACCTAAATAGTAAGAGTTTTGAAAAATGCCAGTGTCACGGATGGACAAAGCCAAAATATGTCAACATGGATAACAAAAGTAAATATCAAATTAAACATTTCTTATTTCAATTATTAATCTCATATACATTATTATTATTATTATTATTATTATTATTATTATTTTCTTTTACAATATTTACTACATACAAATATTAACATTATATTCAAATTTATTTTGCATAGATATATTCATTTAATTTTAAGCACTGAGTATTTAGAATATAACAAATAATATTATAGTCAAATATCAACGTATTTGGAATAAATTTTGTTTATTTATGAGAGTTTATAAAATGAACCCAAAATGACAGCAGAAAATTTTCACTTTACAAAAATTCACACTCATAAAACTCTTCAAATATTTTTTCTCAATTTTTTTTCTCTTTTCAAAACACATTTTCCTGTAAATATAAGTAATTACCTACCCAAAAGTATAAATTTGGTGTAGATTATTGTAATTACATTTTTTTGACCAGATGTTTACTTTCTCTTGACTTTGCCCCATAATCAAATACAATTATTTTGAAACACAAATCAGAATGATCACAGTCTGGCGAGATGAAATCTCCTGTGTCCTCCTAGTCATTTGGGAAACAACGGTTTCCGGATCTAGAAATCAAATCAATAGTGTGAGTCGGTATATCTTCATGCCCTCTGTGGTCTGAGGTAGCTCTTCCACAGTTCACCTCAGGTTTGTGTTGTGGAGATTGACTCGAGCAAATTGCAACATATTGCTTTGTTAACAGGCCTCAATTTTATAGAATATCAAACAGCGGGATGTGGAGGTGAGGCTGTTGACAGCCTGCTGTTGTCGAGTGTGGTAGCGAGTCACTCCACAGTCCATCAACCCGACATTGTCGACTTACAACTCCTGACGAGGAGTGCAATTGTAGATGATGAAACTGTCACCCCACAGCCTCTCCAAAAGATGCTGCTATCTCTTACCATAGATATGAGCACGTTTGACACATTTACAAAAGAATGATTTCCACACTTGTCACTAGTGTTGGACGATATGGCCAAAACTTGTATCATGATATATTTCTTAATTTCGGTCGATACGATATAATTCCGATATCAATATAAACAATTTAAAAGCCTCAAAAAATGCTCACAACAGATGCCTGTAAAGCTAAAAATTATTTTGCCAAGTTTATGAAACTCCTCCAGAACAATATTTTATAAATAAAAACTGTACAAATAAATTAACGTTCATCTTTTATTTGTATTTAGCCCTCAAACAAAGAAATTTGAAATCACCATCAAATAAACATAAAGCTCTCAACTTTGTCAATATTA
Organism: Ostorhinchus cyanosoma; assembly: GCA_029814465.1. Lineage (NCBI taxonomy): Eukaryota > Metazoa > Chordata > Actinopteri > Kurtiformes > Apogonidae > Ostorhinchus > Ostorhinchus cyanosoma. The sequence goes on from JAPTYQ010000010.1 coordinate 25,157,107, forward strand.
ATATCTTTAATTTTAAACTACAACATAAGCTTATTATGTATGTTTGATATATGACTATAGTTTTCCTGCATGACCGCTGGCAGTTGGGTTAGACTCCTGAGTCAAAGTTTCTTCCTACAGACTAACAAACATACAATTAAATTGAATTTTACCGAAACAAATTAAACTGCAGACTAAGTTTAGACAATCGCTCTGTGATTGTTGGTCGTAGTGGAGGTGGGGTAGCGATAGCAGCCTGTCATTGTTGCTTTCCTGTTCCTCTGACTCTGCATTCAGTGTGGATCTAAGTTAATATTCGTAGAACGATCGATTTCCACGACTCTCCTGACAGAGGCTCCAGGTGGACAGTTCCTCCCACTGGGGTCCCAGTTTGAGGACCTCCAGCAGAAGGATTTTCCACACACTTCCTCTGTGTCCCTCCACAGCAGAACCGTCCAGAGTGAGATCGACATGCCCCGTCTTCCCTAAGCGCTCGCAGGAAGGAGCCGGTTTGATTCATTTTAGAACCTCAAACTCGTCCCGTTCCATCTGTGCGCATGCTCTGCTTATTGTGGGTGAAAGAAACACTCGCACACGTGTGACTGTTCCGTTTGGGTCGAACACCGAAATATTTGCTCGCTAATGTGACTGAAATGGGCGAACTATAGAGCCCTGTCATAGACTGTAATGTATATCGGAAATGTGTTTAAAACTCATATTATTGAATAAAAGTATATCGTGATATATATTGATATAGAATTATTGTCCAGCCCTACTTGTCACCCTTAACAATTGCTGTTAATACTGGTTAACAAGTTCATTTTTGAAAATTCAGTTTGAAACGGAGCGCAAATCTGGCACACCTACGCTCTTTCACTTTGACCACGGCAGTGCCGTGTTGTATCAGATCTTTACCCTTGACACCGTGGCCCTGTTAAAAGGAAATGGGCTTGTTATTGTGCTCTCACACTTCAGAGGTAATAATTACCTCACGGCAAAACACTGGCCTTTCCATGTGGACAAGCCTCATGATTCCCAGTGAATGAAGGCTGGTAGTAAAGCCTGCACTGGCCACACTGTACTCCAGCACATGGGCTCTCAAAGTAACAGCTGTCCTATATTTAAGAAAAGGTTGAGTTTGTGAGTTTTATTTTTAAATAAAATAGGGTTGTGATCCTAACCAGCAGAGGGAATAATGTGTAAGGGAGTTCAACTGGTGGGCCAGTGAATCACCAAACGATCTTTGGTCCGGAGCCATTTCTCTACAGGATACACATCGCACAATCACATGAGGGAAGTTTGTGATTTTCAGGCTCATTCTCTACTCAATTTCACTCTATTTACAGTCCTTAATAGCAGGAATCTACTGCACTGTGCTGTTAATATGCCACAACTTAGAAAAAACAGCTGACATATTTGATCTTTTACATTTATAGGGGAGGATTGGCCTTGACTTCAGTAATTTCCCAGTAAAGCTGCATCTTTCATAGTTGTAATGTCAATTTCTAAATGTATAGTTTATCATTCAGCAGCTAAAGACATGACAAGTCTTATTTTATTGCATTTCAGAGATATTCAAAGTTAAACACTTGAAACCTGATGTGTCATGCATTACCTTTTGGAAAAAATTGTCATGGTTCGGTGTAACCCTCAGTGTTAAAAATAGGAGTGTGTTTAGTATTTAGAGTATTTGATTTGAATGGGCAAAACTCTTTTCTAGACTAAAGTGTCTACAGGGTATCAAAAGTTTTTGAAGTGTCATAAACCCAGTTTTATCACTATTAAAGTTTAATTACGTTTGAGTGAGGTCTTAAAGGGGAACTTCGGTCATTTTCAACATGCTATTCTATTGCTCCATCTACCCAAGAAAAGCTTGTACCGAAGACGGCAGAAATTTTAGTTCAACCGAAGTCGAGCTTTTTGATGCTCCAGGTCTGTAAACAAACTGGTAAGCGGCTAACCCATAGGGGCAGAGTAATAAGCTCTGTTTTTGAAGTTCCCCTTTAATAGGCACAAGTAGTTTATTTGATCCATTTCTTTACTTTTTGTTGCTGTTAAACTATTGAGTTGCAAAGCTTCAAACCTACCACTGAAAGTAAAACTGTCTGTTTTTTAGTTGCACTTAGTTTTTGGCTAAAGGTAGATGAATCTAACTTACGTGAGCATGGCAGTTCACTCGAATAATAAGTTAAAAAGATTTTAAACCATCTCAAAGGTTCAGTGTGTGAAGGTGCACATATGAAGTATGTGTTTGAGTCTATGTATGGGTACTAGAAGATTGCAAACCTAATTTCTAACCTAATAGTGAGGCATTTGAAGAGCACCATGTTTTACTGAGGGGGAAAAACAACCTCTGTTCTGTATATAAAGACCAAGATAGAAGTCAGTCTTGAGCTCAGAAATAGTTGGCCAACACCAACAAAGAACTGCTTCCCAAACTTAAACACAAACCTGATGTAAAGACACAAGCATACACGAATATTGCACAATAACCTTAAAAACATTACAAGTGTCTACAACCTGTAGGCAGTTTGTTAAATCATCAAGTTTTTTTTAATGGAAAATGACATTTGTTACATACTGCATTTGGTCAAAATGTAAAGATGTAGTATTTTCTTTTATCTCTCAGTAAACTTGGTTTCTCTTTACTTCTGGGTTGGTTGAACAAAAAACAAAAAAAGATATCACTTTTGACAGAAATTAGATTAGTTTTTTTCTAATCTTCAATTACATCCAAGAAATAATGAAATCATTATCAATTGATTAGAAAAGTAAAGTTGAATCCCTATTGTGGCGGTCTGTTGTGTTGTCACTTCAGAGGCATTGTTTTCATTGTTTTCCTTCTATCTTAAATCTTACAGATGATTCAGTTTTACGGGTTGTCTTAAAACTGATTACATCACATCTCAGTTTGGAAACAGTGAACGTGTATCTTACTGACCTCGACATTTTGTGGATCTGCAGTGAATTTTGGCTTACGTTGGAAAACAGCAGAACAGTGAAACCTTGAAAAGGGAAGTGTTGCAATCGCAATGTTTGTGTTGCAGCATGCTTATTGAGGCCTCTGTTCTATGTGGGGCTCAGCCATACTACACCACCACCAGTGTAACGACATGTAGCCCCCCCCACCCCTCCTGCCCCCTGCTCCCTCAAAAGATCAGAAAACCGAGTGCCTGTTGATTCTTGCAGCTGTACTGAAAGGATTGTGGGTTTTTGTGCTAGATTCACTGTGCAGAGCTGCCTGCCTTTATTTCAAATATATGTACACTGTTTTAAGGCTGAGCGATATGAACCAAAATCATATCTCGATATTTTTTTGCAGAATAGCTGTACACAATATAGATCTCAATATATTATTTTTCTACAAACTAATACCAAAAAGACAGTTCAAGGTCAAATTCACAGGTACCAGCTGCCAT
>JAPTYQ010000010.1:25164436-25182752 GCA_029814465.1 Ostorhinchus cyanosoma
TGTGTGTGTGTGTGTGTGTGTGTGTGTGTGTGTGTGTGTGTGTGTGTGTGTGTGTGTGTGTGTGTGCGTGCGCGTGCCTGTTGTACTGTTATGCAACAGAAGGTGTAAAATGAGCTGCTGCCATAAAGAGGTGCACGCCTAGCTGTTATACTTCTTCCCCACATGGCTGACCAGTTGGCTTGATGTGAGCAGCTCAGCGGTGGGCCACTTGGTAAACAAATACAGGCCTCTCACTGGGCAGCACACCTCCAGCTGCACCCATGACTTGTGAACTGTAAAATTGGCCTGGAATGTCCTGTGTTGCTCCTGTAAAAGAAAACATTTTTACAGCAATCATCACTTGTGTAATGTTGCACAATTAAGGCTGATTGCCACAAGTTTACAGAGATGAGGAAATCCTCATTATCCTGATCTTTTTTATTATATTTTATTTTTTTTACCTTATACCAGGGACTTCTAACTCATTTTAGTTCAGGGGCCACTTTCAATCCAGTATGATCTCAAATGGACAGGACCAGTTAAATAATGACATAATAACTTATAAATAATGACAACTCCAAACTCTGTTTCTCTGTTTTAGAGTAAAAAAAGTAAAATTATATTATGTGAATGTTGACACTTACAAACGATCCTTTAAAAAATGTGACGAACATGAACAACCTGACATTTCTGAAGAAAATTAAGTACAATTTTAACATTATTATGTCTCAGTTTATCTTTTACACTTGTGCATTACAACTTGCAGATCACAATGGATCTACAAATACACAAAGCATTTAGTAACAAGCACGATAATTATATTCCTTCAGACATTTCAAGTTGTACATGGACTTTTTTTACACTAAAACAAAGTGAAAAATTTGGAATTATCAGTATACACTATGGTAGTATTGAGCTGAATGTGATCCTGAGCTAAAATGATTTTGACCCCCATAATTGCTAATGTTTTCAGTCAAATTTTGCGTTTAACAAATTCATCTCACAAGCCGGATGGGACTCTTTGGAGGGCCGGTTTTGGCCCACACGTTGTATGTTTTACACCCCTGTCTTATTCCAAACTCCTCAACGTGATACAAGTGAAACATTATTGAGCTGAATTGTCTGCAGTTATTTCAGTTATTTGACACTCATCCAGCCCTTTAGTCAAAGGTGGCAAAAGTCCAGTGGAAGCACAGATGCTTTTGGTAAAAGAATTTGTCCTGATATGACTTCTTTACTGCAGAAAAAGTCTAAAACTACAGACTCTGAAATGTCTTCAAAGTATGAAAGTAAAACGTAGGTCTGGCAGGACATGATGTTATATTAATTTCAGAAAATGGTGATTCCCAACAGTGATATTTCATTACGCTACAAAAGTGAACTGAACAAGACATTTGAGGACAAGAACTTAGTCAGATTTAAGAGGCTCAAATCAGAGAATTGGGATCTTTTTCCCAGTAAAAAATGGTCAACCCAGTTAATCATCAAGATCGCTGTCAGTTAATTTAACAATTCACAATTCATGGAAAAATTAATTGTTGCTGGACTATTTTCCAACGAATAGATACCATGATAACAAAAAGACGATAACTGTATAAATGTTAAATACTGGATCTGATGGTCAGCCGCAGCAGTAAATGGTCTACTCCTTCTACATGGTTGCATTTTTATAATCACAAAGGTGTACACGTTGGATAAGAGCAAACATGTGAATGATGATTGAACTTAACCTACATACTGTTGCTAAATGATACATTTACATAGACCTGTGGCAATAATAATCCTAGAACAATAAAGAGAACATCCAGACGTCAAAATGATTGTGTGAACAAATAAGTGACTTGGCTGTCTATATTTATTGATGTGTTAACCTTTGTCATGTTGAGTCTGAAATGATGAGACTGAAAAAAATGTGGCTGGTCTGTTTAACAGCATAGCTAAAGTATTTCTCATCAGACAGTATCGTGTCTGGATGAGGACTGACAAAGCCACAAATCTTACCACCACTGCTGTAATACATGACTATCAGTGGTGCATCATCTCCCTTCAGAGACAAATATTTTTAAGGCATTACCTAAGGTTTTTTTCTGGCCTTGTGTTACAGTAGCAACCCCATAAATCAACTTGGCGTAACCAGGGATGAGCGCGGCCCTCGCTCTGATGACAGTAGTCCATATTTGACGGCGGCTCACAGCCAGATATGTGGTTGCTAAACAAAATGTCAGCGAACATTGCCTGGTCTTCATCAAAGCCAGAGACATGACCACATATTTCTAAGTAAAATATCCCTCTAATTACCAAGAGATCTATTTTCCCCCTCCGTGAGACTACATGTGACTTCTTCAACCCTGTTTTTCAAGTTTACACAGCAGACGTCTTGCCTGACACATCAGTTGAAATATCCAACATTTGCATAAGTTAAATGTTTTTTTGGCCTTGTTGTTGTCATTCATTGAGACTCTGATCTTTTACACGTTCTAGTACTGTGTGTAGTCATCCATTGCCTGTCAAAATTATGAGATAATCAGTGGTTCATGATAGGGTTGTATGATATTGGAAAAAACTGACATTGCGATTTTTTTAACCCTGCGATATATATTGCGATATAAAAAATACCCAGAGGATATAATAGCTGGGTGGTGCTGACATAAATAGTCAAACAAATGAGATGTTACCTCTTGTGGCACCAGGTGTAAGGAACTGTCGACACAGAACACGTGTTTCAGTATCATCCTTCTTGCAGCTGAAGTCATTCCAGATAACTGACGTTGCTTTTATTTTTGGCTCCAAGTCTTCGTTTTCTGCGATTTTAGTCTTGTTTGTTGCTTATTTTTCAATGTCGTTACCAGCAACTCAATCCATGTGCAGGGGCGTGGTCTGCTTTGGCAATCTGATTAAGAGCGATTGTGATTGGTGGATCACTACGCACAGTGTGCCGGGTACCCTTGAAATGAAATGAGAATACGTTGAGTTAATTGGCCTCCTACATTGCAGGACTTGCAATGTGAATATTGCGCACACGTACATGATGATGACAATGCTCTAATGATGGGCTGTATTGTGCAGCTCTAGTTCATGGGTACCTGAACTGACAGCGAGTAACATAACTATCAGTGCGGCTTCTATTTACCTGTGGGTCCTTTCATGCCAGTTCACACACAACTCTAAAGATTTCCTGCTTCATGTCATGGATTGAAAATAATCATGTGGAACCTTTTTCTTTTTTCCCCAGTTCACAGAACTTTTGAAATCTTGAAGCCTTAAATAATCAGTCAGAACTAAATGCCATTATTACTGTTTTTAATCCAAGCCTCACAAATTGCTTATCTCATACTGGGGTGGCATTCGCCCTGATCTTCTAGAACAGCCTAAGCATAATTTATAAAACATAAGCGTGTGAACAGTCTGTTCTCATATTAATAGTTGTGAATAATTTGCTATTCAAAGAAAGAATCTTTCATTTTGAAATATTAATGATTCCTCTAGATTTTGTTTTTGTGAAACATTTTTAGAGCAAAGAGTTATTGTTCAGTGTAGATTTATATATATAAAAAAAATCTTGTATACTATATTATTACAAAATGTCATAATTTGAGTATTTCTTATGCACTTTTCAATTAGTATTTTCATGTGTTTGTTTGCTTCTCAGCTATGCTTTCATGGTCCTGAGTCAACAAATATTGCCACCAACTATTTGAGAGTGAATGTCTTAATATCTTGTATTAATATCATGGATATAATATATGTATTACTCATTATTTATATTAATACCTGTAACAGTTGGTCATTTCTATGTATATTTCAGTAATAGCATTGATATATTAACTGATTCTTACTTGTGCAGATGCTATTTACAGTCGAAAAGGAAAGCATTTTGATTTTCATTGTAGTAAATGGGTTATCTTTCTCCAATACACAACGTAGTGTATTCGTTTAATTATAAAAGTAACAAACAGAAAAAGACTAATTGTTAATGGCTAATCTGAATAATTTATGACGTACATCAACTAAAATTTCACAATGATGGCAATAGTTATCCACAGTATTGCTCCCTAGAGGTCCAGTTTCTAAGCAGTTTCTCTCCTTTTTCATCTTTTTCAGTTTGTTCAAGCAAAGACATTCGGAACAATGTGACCAACTTGCAGACGCTCGAGAACTGTACCGTGATCGAAGGCCATCTAAAGATCTTGCTCATGTTCAGGACCAAGCCTGAGGATTTCCGTGGCTTCAGTTTCCCCAAGCTGACGGTGATCACTGATTACCTGTTGCTCTTCAGAGTTTATGGCTTGGAGAGCCTCAGCGACCTTTTCCCAAACCTAACAGTGATCAGAGGTAACAACTTGTTCTTCAACTACGCCCTAGTGTTGTTTGAGATGGTTCAGCTGCGGGAGATCGGCCTCCATAGCTTGATGAATATCACCCGAGGAGCAGTAAGAATTGAGAAGAATGCAGATCTCTGCTATCTGTCCACTCTGGACTGGTCCAAGATCCTGGACTCGGTTGAGGACAACTATATCGTGGCTAACAAGAATGACAGAGAGTGTGGAGATGTCTGCCCAGGGGCGGCTGTGGGAAAGACCACCTGTCAGACCACCACCATCAACGGCCACTTCAGTGAACGCTGCTGGACCCAGAGACACTGTCAAAGAAGTAAGTATGCTTTTATTTGAATACTCGCAACATTAACAGCAGCTATGTTTTTCTTTGTGGTTTAGCTCATACAAGAAGACTGTGATAGAAAGTCTTAATATACTATAAACTTAATAGTGCTACTTCAGTGAGCTTATGCTGCCTTCACATGCTGTTGGGAAGATGATCCTTTCCACTTGTGAATTAAAAATTATCAGTGTGTTGTGTTCAAGTGCTTTTGTTGTTGTAGCAAAATGAAAAATGGCTGACACAATTTATGGTGACCTGCTGCTTGTGTAAAACAGGTTTGAATATAATAATTCATCTGCTACAGCACTTTTTTGGTAATTTTTTTGCAAATTGTGTATACTATAAATGTGCAGATTCAACAGTTTGCAGCAGAACCTTTAATAAAAGCATTGTTTATCATTCATTCTTCATTGCTCTCCGCCATGTTTTGAAGATCAATGGTTATTTTCATCTCAGCAGCTATTGTATCAACATTTTTTCCCAGTTCTAAAGTTGAAAATACGACATGAGGGGGGTTCATGTGCAATTTTCAAGTTTATTAGTAGTATTTACAATAAATCCCATAGCACATGAAGGCAGCATTAGATCCCAGTGGACAGACTTAACTCTATGTTCCAGTACCCATATTCAATTTAGGATGCCAGAAATGGATTTAGTGTCAAATACTGTATTTAAGAATACCAGGATATCCCAGTGCATCCGGTTGCATTTGGTAGTTTTACATCAGAATACTAATCACACTGGGGAACACAGTTTTTGTTTAGGTCTGACAGTTGTTTTTAACAAATTTTTGGGTGTGGAATCCAAAACTGATCTCAGTTTTCCCTCTATCTCGTCAAGTTTTTGAACTATAGGATCCCCGTTTCTAAAAAAAAAAGTAAAAATACTGTATTTAACAGATATGTGCTTATTTTATAAAAAATTTCAAATATTGACTTACAATGAATTATGAAAGAAACAGGCATTACTGCAATGTGTTTTTAACACTATTACGTTTTTACAGATATGGCTACTGTAATTCCAGTCACATTAGTACTGACCTATTGGAGCTGCACACACCTCTCACTGCACTGTCTCAGTTGTGACTGAACAAACAAGTGTCCACGTCGCTGTAGATGAGTCCAGTCAGAATCAGCTGGAGAGTCTTACTACAACTAATCAGTGGAATTATGCTTATCTGGAGGGTAAGCTGTGGAGAAAAAACTTGACGTGCTAGAAACTGCAATTTTGGAATCAGCATGACAATTTCAGTTTTAATCAACATAAAAATCTAACTCAAGAGAATTTTATTTTCGAATTGTTCCCCAGTGTTAGTTGTGTGTAATCGTGTGAAAATGAGAATTGTATTTTTGTTGAAAAATTGTTTATTTCTATTTATTATAAAGCTGCTGGTTTCTACAAAGGTTGTATTCCATTTTATAGCAAGTGTCAACCAGTGTTTACCATTATCTGTGGACTAGACTTCTTATCGCCTTAACCCAAAAACCCCAAATGAACAAAAGACTTCTAAAAAAAACCAAAACATGCGCTGAACCTTTAAATGTATGAACTCACTTCAAGTCTGCATATAATGTTTTTTAGGCAATGGATATTAATGGACTAGGTCAAAGTTTGATGTGCTACTATGTCCCAGTTACGTGCATCCTGCATGCAACAGTATGTACACTATGTGCAAAAGAATTGAGACACATTGAATTCAGGTATTGTTCTTAATTTCACCTACTGATTTAAAAAAAATCATTATAACTGTCTGAAATACTGAAATAAAAACCATGAGTAGCCATCTGGCTTCTTCAGCTCTCACACAAAGAAAATCCTGGGCCGAGCCGGGCCGATCCACGGGCCAGCCGGGGCTCAAGCCGCGGAGAAAAGGATGGGACTGATGAGTGAAGTTACAAGGGTTTAATGAGAAAATAAGGAAGTTTGGTGTTAGCGAATCTTAGCATCTAAGCGAATTAGTGTCCACTACATGTGCGTAACAGGATCTTCATGTATTTTCTGGATATAAAATAAGGCTTTTATGAGGTGTTTCCACATTGTCATACTTTGACTCATAGTTCAAACCCTTCTTTATCCCTTCTGTTACATCAGAAAAGCAGTTTGTGATTGTACATAAAGTCACCGACTCATCCATTTCCATTGGTTACATGTCTTGGATGTGAAACCAGGAAAACTACATCTCCCTCAGTTAATAGTGGACGTAATGTTTCGTACTGGATTCTGATTGGTTAATGGTACTTGATCACCCACTACACCTCCATCTACAGGCTTGGCAGGCTATTGACAGTATAGATATACAGTGCTGTATAAATGCAGAATTTTCCAAAAATGATCAGTGTGCACAGCCATGTACATTTTGTTATGTTGTAAAAGAACATTATTTTCCACATATTTGTTGTGGAATAATTTCATTTAATTTATATTTATTTATTTTATGTTTTTTTATGTACATGTTGATATTGTGCTGCTTTCCATCAATAAAAAAGTGCCTATATTGCAGCTGGTACCTGTGAATTTGACCTTGAACTGTCTTTTTGGTATTAGTTTGTAGAAAAATAATATATCGAGATATATATCTTATATCACCATTCTGGAAAAAAATATCGAGATATGATTTTTGGTTCATATCGCCCATTCCTACTATAATGTCTTTAGTGTAACTTGTTGAAACCTGCTTTAAACATGCATGTTATTTTTTTAGTATCTTACCTCTTTAATGCATGAATCCAGTTGTGGTTCTTTGAGTAGTTCTTCTCTGCTACTTTCCATCAACTCATCATTATTTCCACTCTGCACCGCTTTCGCCACATGTCTAACCAGTTTAACATTCATAGTTTTCACCTCTCCACCTGGACCATTTTAAAGCACATAAGGGTTACTGTTTAAAACAAAAATACTGCTTTGTTAGTGTCAGTGATTGATGAATTGCTACTTAAAGCTTTTTTTTTTTTAAAGGGGTGGGGGCGGGGAATTCTGAAGTTCTGAAATGTTCTGACATTTTAGAACATTTTCAGTTCTGACATTTCAGAGCTGTCTTAAGTAATGTTGTCGACTCGGCCTGAACCGCACTTTTAATATGACGTCATCTTAATTGAAATGTGCTGCCAGTTAGTCTGTGTGTGTTTACTCTCAATAGACAGCAGTGTTGTCATTGTACATGTTGTGTGGAGAAGCTAAAGAACATGACAGACACCTTGGCACATTTCTCATGTGACGTGAGCTGCTCTCCTCTGTTCTGCCTCCTAGTTTAAAATGAGAAGTCCTTCCATTTCACATTCAAAGAGTTCAAGTTCAAGGGCTGAGAAGAATTTTGCACCTAGGCGCTCTCTGAACATCTTGGCTTGCACTATTATGCAACACCGTGTACATTGGTTTTTCTACCCTTCTGCTTTTTAAAGCTTTTATTAATGTTTGTTTGGTGTGGCAGCTACACACTCTTTCTGTGGAGCAGAGTGAGGCCCATCATTATGTTCTTCAGTCCCCTCGCTACCCAGGAGTGTTTTTATCCTTTACCATTGACTTTGCACTTGAGCTGATTCCTCAGTCATCACAAAGACATTTGCAGAATGGACCCAGAAGGCCTATTGTCAAATTGTGGTGACGTGGTGAATGCTAAAGTGGAAGTGTTATAAATGTCTCATAGCGGGGATGATTTCCTAATTGTGCGCTATTCTCTGACAATGAATCAAGACCAGATGCACACTGGCAAGCACTGATCACCAGTTCTGGGCCCGGCATAGGCAGGGCCTGTGGTCTTGTGGTCTAGGACCTGTGGTTTTTTGCCTACTTTCACTAAAGCATGAAAAGACCCGTTAAGCCCCAGCTAGAACCGCAAGACAGAATGCAATGCATACGGTGTCCTTTTCAAATGTACCCTGTTAATGTTTTTTATAGACTGTCTCCTAGATCCTAGGAAAACGACTTTTTTTCCATACTTTACTACAATCCTCTTTTGAACTCAGGCCTGCTGCTGTTGTCATAGATGCGCTGTTGTTACATTAGGACACATGTTGAACATAGTACTTATTTTATTTATTTTACCTAACCTTTATTTAACCAGGTTGGGCTCATTGAAATGAGGGGTCTCTTTTCCAAGTGAAACCTTGTCAAGATGTCAGTAATATGGTCAAATAATTGCAGTTTACAATAATAAAAGCATCTGCAAACAGAAAAAAAAAACGTATACAATCAAAACATTTACAAATTAATAGCCTTGATTCCAGAGATTTGACTGTCTCAGCATTTTTAGATAGAGCTCAGACTGAAGCTTGTTCCAGGCATCAGGAGCTGAAAACCTTGAAGAGCTTTATGTACGTAATACATAATAAACATGACAAAGTTATTTAAATGTTGCAGATAAACCATGTGTTTGTTTTGGAGTATTTGCAATGCATTCCATCATTATAGTCAGTCTCATCATGCTTTGCTGTCCCTTGGAGCATTAAGAATGTAATTTCTGTGAAACTACCAGAGAATAACAATTAATTTGTCCCATTCATAGCTATGTTCACACCACTCTGTCCCTTCATTCACTTTTTACCTTGTTCATCCACTGGTGCTCTCACCATCGTTCATTCAGCCTCTTTTGTTTCCACATGACACATGACCCTGGTGTTGGAACAGAAATTAATGATTTAAGTAAATACTGAAAATTTACAATTTAACATTTATTGCTAACTATTGATGTACTTAAAACATAACTTATACGTAGCTGTCTATATATGTAATGTGTAGTTGTGGAATTAGTTTATATTTATTGATAATTTCTTTAATCCCGGTATCTCTCATAATCTAACACTTAAAAATGAAAATGGCAGTAAAGCTAGAAGTGCCAAAGGTGACTGTGTTGCACACACTTTTATGTACTCTGTACTTTCAACAGAAAATAAAGCTGCAGAGCCACAAAGCTTGGCTAAGCTCCCATGTTTGAAGTCACAAGTCATTTCCCTTGCCTGCTTCTGTAACAGGGGTAATTTGAGCTTCTCTCAGAGCAACCGCTGCTAATTTCCCTTTGCTTTTTACACAAAATTGGGTGCATCCTTTTAGCAAAGTGGCAAAGTAAGGTAGCAGGAGGCGCTCATTAGCAAAGTAGATTAGATTAGGCTACAAACACACATTATGTCAACAACTGTTACAAATATAAGTCACCATCTTTTAAGACATTCTGCTATTAATGCTATACTGTAGCTGTATTTTTATTGAATTTATGGTCAATATATTTTGGAACTTAAAGGAGCTGTATGTAAGATTGTACTCAAATAATCATAAAATGGCCATGATATTTCACCAGACATTAAGGAATTATGTTCCTTTCAAATACCAATATCACTGACAGTAGTAGTCCAGCCAGAATATTCACATTTGAAAAGCTAAGTGGCAGCCAACAAGTAATGTTTATTTTGTCATTTTGTGTTTTGGCCCAATGTGTCACCCATCACTTATCTCCCAATCAGGAAGTCAGTAGCGTTTCAGCATCCAGGTTGCCACTGTTCACACTGAGCTGCAGCTGGAACATTTTTGATCACAAATGTCTGATATTACTAAACCCCAAAGACCTTGTTATGGTTCCCAAATACGTCAGGATTAAGTGAGAAACAAAGCAAGGGTATGTATAGGAGATGCTTTTGAAAGATGGAGATGGCTGAAAGTGGAGAACAGTTTGAAGAGTGACACTGAAGTTTCAAATTGTCTACTGGACAGGTACAATTTAGTGAAGTTTGGCTTTTTTGCGACAGCCACCCTGGATGCCCCGGGTGGCCTGGGTGCTGTGGGTGCTGTGGCTTCGTACCACTGGTGATTGCAGTACCAGTTTTGACTCCAAACCTACATAAGGCTCCTTTAAGATAAATGTGAAATGTTCGATTACGGTTTCTAAACTGCATATAAATCATTCCTTATAGAGCAGAAAATAACATAATGGAGTTTTCAGATGTATATTTGTCCATTGTACATAAAAATTAGTAAATGATGGGTCAAGAAAATTTTCTATACTAAGGTGGCCTTACAGAGTTCATATAATGGTCAAATAGGAGTTATTAATTCAATATACAAGAATGGTGTGACTACAGCATAAGGGGTTTATGTTATATTATAGGGCCCTTAGACCAATTACATTAAATATTTATTATACTGACACCATATGGCATATTTACATCATATTTAAAGTCATATTGGTTAAAGAATTGGAGATTCCTAATTAACACCTTTTTAGTTACTCCATTAAGACAAGCTGTCAGTTGCAGGGGGGCTCATACACTCCTGTATATTTACTTGCATTTTTTAGTTTAGATCTAGATTATGTAAGGCTTTCGTTTGCATTTTACCACCTAAAGTTAATTAAAACTGTGAACTGCAATGAGCCAGTCAGGGACCTGACTGAATCACTATAAACTGTTGCTGATGGACTCATGTCCGTTTTACACGATATTATGGCCTTTATTTCAAAGCAAATAGAAATGAAGTACACTCCAAAAGCGTGTTATTAGGTTTACTAATGACTGGTTTTGAAAGGCCTGTTTGTGTCTAGTTTTAATATGTTATCCACAAACATATTTTATATTGCAAAACAAAGCAGGCCTTTATTTCCTTTTTAAAAATTGACTTGAAATTAGGAGACCGGAGTGAAGCATCTATTTGGTTTTAATGAAGTACAATTTCTTGCCAGCAGTCATTTGAAGATAATGGATATTTGATTATGTTTCAGTAATTACTGTAATGTGGCAGCTTGTTTGGCTGTAAGGACATCAGATTAGCCTGAGCTCTGAAAGTGTCTGGCAGCTAAACATTTTGGCTCTGATGCAATAAGAAATCAGGGGCCTCCCCATGGGATTTTTTATTTTTCCCACTGAAAAATGTTGACAAACACAGTAAATAAATGTTCTGCAAAATGCATCTGCCTTGGCGGAAGTCTGCGCTCTTGGAGTGCTTTTGTAGTTTAAGTAGAAGAACACTTTATTGGTCCCCAAAGAGAAATCCAACTGTCAGGCAGATCATGTGTGTCATTTACTCTTTAATACAAGTGCTGCCAGGCACAACAAACTCCGCCCCTCACTAACATTTTACCTGATTTACCCAATCTCTTATCATTGTGAAAACACACTTTTGTTGACCTTCATCGTGACCTTTGACCTACATTCACCAGAATTTTATGGGATCTATTTTGGACCACCTTGCGCCCTTCCTGAAAATTTGATGGAAATTGGTCCAGTAGTTTTTGTGTGAAGTTTCTGACAATTACACAAAAAGACATAAAAAAAAGAACCAAAAAAATACCCTCACCTCCCCTTCAAGGGGCGGGGTAATAAATTATTATATCCCCAAATGCAGTTTCAGGGATATTATTTTTTGGTCCGACCGCCACCGCCAGCTGTTCTGGCTTTCAAGAGGTTTTTTATTATTATTATTATTATTATTTGATTGTACCTTGTTTCTGTGAATTAATTTTGGATTTACCACCAGTGTAGTTAAATGCAAATGCATATCAGTATTCATTAAAGTGTTGACTAAACTTCTCACAAGACCTAGAACGGGATACAGGCACAGGCAAGCAAGTCCAATCAAAATGGATCAAAACAGAGACATGATTCAGTTCATCACTGAACCTAAAGAATAGCAAGACAACTGAGGCAATTCTTTCCTTATGCATTTGTAACCTAAATAAAAGTAAGCTCAAACCATAAACCAAATTGGAGATAAAAATAAAAATGAAAATTGTAAAACAAATATAGCTCTTTGAATAGGAGGGCTGCAGAAGGCAATGTTGGTGTAAATGTGATCTAATAGCTCAATAATCCCTTCATCTAACCACTATAATAAACAGTCGTGCTGTGAAATTAGCAGGTGCCATTGTGTCAACCATAAAATGCTAGGCTCTGTTCTGTGACAGTAGTGTCATTTTCAGTTAGTATGCATTGTAAATGTTATGTTTTCTCCAGGAGACCCAGCAGGTATTCTTTCCTACTGCAGCTCCTTCAATGAGCCCATAAAGACATAAATTTCCCTGGTGACTAGTATATTACACACGTGCAGTAATTAAAAATGATCTAGTGGAGATTAGATGCCCAGAAGGGGCTGTAATTGTCATTGTCGGCCACCTCAGCATGAGCTTCAGCAACATCAGCTGACGTTTGGGTGTCAGGAGGTCCGTGATGCATTTAATAAGGCACCATCAGGTCAATGAATGCTCTCGACAGACGTCATGGCCTCTGATTGGTTTGACAGTAGTAACATTTGCAGGATTTGTAACCCCTGTGGGCAGAGTGGGTGCCGCTTTTGGCTCCATGTCACAATTTGAGTATTGCTTGAGTGTGGCTGGGTCAGGTGAGGACCAGGTGCAGGACCTTTCTTCATGTGGAGTTTCCAAATTTACCCTCAGGCTTGACACGTCTTGTATCTTTCCACCAATCACACCATGGACTTGGACACTTGTCAGGGTCAGTGTGTAACAACAACACAGACATGGGTTATAAATCACACAGGGACATAACCTGTGTGTGTGTGTGTGTGTGTGAGTGGACGGCTATTGTTTAGTCTTGCTGCTAGGAAACATGAGAGTAACACTGTGGTGTAATCCTAGATTTGAACACATCAGTCTTTCACTTTGACCGTATTGGAAGGAAAAGTGAGGTCACCAGTCACTAAGGGGGTGAACAGGGGTGAGGGGGTTAGGGAGTGGTCCCATCTCACCATTGACCTCGGCTCGCCTCGCTTGGCGACCTTGCCGCTGCTCCCACACGCAACTCTTAGCACTGGCGCCGCGTTCCTTTCCCACTCTGGACAATGGCAGTGGAAGACTTTCCGGAACCGTTCACCCCGATTGTTTCCCATCTTTGTTGCTCTGCTTCCTCTCTAAAGTTATGAATGGACACCAGGGCCTTAACGCAGGCCTTAGTCATGGCAGACACTTTGATGAGACCAGAATAGAGATATGAGTGACCTGTGGAGGTCAGCAATGCAGGAAGGTAGACAATCTTAGCTGCTACTAAAAGCAGTCTATGGGGAAAATGGAGGATATTGTTACTATGCTTTATTATTTTGGAATGGAAGTAAATCCTGGTGTGACAAAGCCTTGAAAGACTACAGTTTTGACTCATTTGTGTTTTGCTTTGGACTCTTTCTCTAACTTGTTGAAGTCTGGATTAATTCTGCCTTAGCATACTATTGGAATTATAGTAAATACTAGTTACATACTCGAAAATTGGACATGAACATCCCCTCACGTCATATTTTCCACTGGAAAACTGGGAAAAAATGTTGATACACAAGCTGCTGAGATGAAGATAACCTTTGAACTGTTCAACATAGCAGAGAGCAATGAGGGATTCATTGCTAATAATAAACAATGCTGTTATCAATGTTCTGCTGCTGTTAGCTGATAATTTTGCACATTTATAGTAGACATAATTTGCAAAAAAAAATTTGCTGTAGCAGATGAATTAAAGTGTACCTGTACTGGTCACGCTTACAACATTAATTGTGCTTTGTCTCTGAGTTTGTGTATAAACTCATACCCATACTCATGTATAAGCAAGAGTTGCACAAATTCAATAAAAGAATCACCATAAATGCACCACACTAGACCTTACTATTTTGTAAATTGTGTGCGGCGGCAGAACCTATGGGGAGCAGCCATTGCGGGTCAGAAGTGATGTACCATCATTGATTCCAGATGATCAAGTGCAAGTAAACAAGCAGCAGTCAGTGATCGAGACTGAGTGGAAAGCACGTGTTTGCATTTGTTGTTTGTGCAGCAGTAAGCTTTTCACTCCACCATTGTCATAGGTACACGACCCTGCACGGCCTAATAATGTGTCATCTTAGACTGGTGTTTGCTGCATTGGGTCAGTGAGCAGTCCATCGCAGCCCAGGTAATCAGTTGATACGAGTCTGCATCACTGCCAGTGCTGGAACAGCCTGTGACGGTAGCAATATGTTGCTGACCATGCCTGACTGACAGAGCAGTGACTTATAACGTACTTGACAACAGGCTATAACATAGATTACTTGAAGGAACCACTAGTATTATACGTGATCTATTAAAATAGCTAGCAATGAAAATAAACTACAGGTACCCTTTAACCCTTTCTAAAGCTGTTTTACCCAAGTCGCACTTTGCGATAAGTTGTGTGTCAGTCATTTTTCAATTTGCTACGACAACAAAACACTTGAACACAATGCACTCCTAATTTTTAATTCACAAGTGGAAAAGATCGTCATCCCGATAACACATGAAGGCAGGATAAGACCATTTTAATAGTTTGGTGGTCTTGTGGATCAATTCTTTTATATAAATTAAGGCCTATGTACTTGTTTCCGAAGGGTAATTTTTCAGTATTAATTGTATAAAATCTTGACAGCACACATGATACTAATCTTAAGTTTTATTTTTCAGCCTCTTGACATAAGTAATTAATAATTTGACATCAAAATATAAATGTATTTACAACATTGTGTTTCAATTTAGTCTGGAAATGGTTGCTGTGATGCTTTTTCCCTCTTGCTGTGTATAAATGAAGTCCCAGTGTTTGTGTGATACAATTTCCAGATCCAGACGCTGTGCAGTGGAGACATAGGGACATGACATATGCCCACTAGCCTGTCACCTAATTCGTTCCATGTTGCTTATCTGACAGATATGTTACTTCAGTTAGGTGATGTTTTGGATGCTAATCTTCCTTATCTATCCCAAAATTCCATATTCACCTATTGGGAAAATTTTAAAGTTGTTATAATATCCAGCCACCAGCAGCACGCTGCTACAGTCTATGTAGTCTATGTACAATCTACAGTTCGAACCCTTTAATTTTATGTTTCAGCATCCTGACATTTTTTTTTTTTTACTCAGCGTGGTTTTCAACATCAAAAATATACTATGACCAGAAGCTGTCTCTTAATATTACATCAAAAAATTAAAATGTACAGAATGGATTCACTGCAGTGTAGTTTGGAATACGTCATCAGGGAAGAAAAACTGTGGTCTTTTAGTACATTCTTATTTGGACACTAATAAATGTAATGTAAATGTTTTGAAAAGTCTTCCCATTAATAGGATTTTCAGGCTAATATGACTTAATGTCTGTGACCAATTTTGATACCTTACTCACCCTCTTGCTATTTAAGAATCACACTTTGTACAGTATGACAAGGCTTTCTTTAATATTCAGTAGTCTTTTTGCAGTTTGGTTCCTGCTAAAAAAGTTCAGTACCTAATCTGAATCCTAATCTTATTTGTTGTTGATATATTTTATATTAGCAAATGCTTGGTTAAATTGCGTTGAAACAAGGCAGCAATATGTTTTCATGAAATGACAGTTTCTTGAATAGATCTGTCTTTAACCCAGGGGTGAATATGCCCTTACTTTAGCCTCTGCGACATGTACACAATAGATTTAATGTCAGAGGTCATCAACGCACACCACCGTGATTTTATTACTGGACTGCAGCCTCTGCTTGGTGGTCTCACATAGCATTAGACCAAACAGAAATCTGGTATCCATGCACATATGGCCAGCAGGTTGATAACAAGGTAAAGCCCATAGATTTTCTTATTGGCTAGTAGATTAACTGACCAAATGAACAATTACAACTTCTGCTTCATGGTTCCTTTCCTTCCTTTATTTGTTTTTCAGGCAGCTTCTAAACCAGTATCCATGGTTTGTTATGAAGAATTGTGTTGAAGGGATTTTGCGAGTTGTGTAGCTCCTCGATTGCAGTGCATTAAATAACAAGAATGGCAATAAAATATGCCAGTTTGACAAATTAAGACTTTGGGACCTCTGTTTGTTTTTTCTGTCCTTTTGTAAAGATATCTAATGACCTCTAAGGCAATATTTTTACTTGTAATTAATTTGGGATAGAATAACATTTCAGACAAGATCAGACTGATCTGAGTCATAAAAATCAGCTGCCTCTTTGTTCAGTCTTGGCAGCGTCCTCTCTTCATGGTTTAATATGCAGAGTGTTATTCTACTAGCCTAAATCCAACATGCTCTCAAACCTCCCAACACACACACACACACACACACATACACACACACACGCACATGCACGCACACACAGACCATGAGTCTTTTCCTTTGAGCTGACTTAACTGCTCTGGCACTCAGTGTTGCGGAGCTGCACCCTGCGAACCCTTGCCGTTCAGCTACTGGAGCCA
This sequence comes from Ostorhinchus cyanosoma, assembly GCA_029814465.1. Taxonomy (NCBI): domain Eukaryota; kingdom Metazoa; phylum Chordata; class Actinopteri; order Kurtiformes; family Apogonidae; genus Ostorhinchus; species Ostorhinchus cyanosoma. The sequence continues at coordinate 25,181,229 of JAPTYQ010000010.1, forward strand.
TTCCCATGGAATCCCAGACATTTCAGGCATTTGTTAAAGCTGGGTCGACAGGCGTTTCTTCACTGCTGTACACACTCACACTCACCAAAGCCACTGGACATACAAGGCCTATCACTGATATATCACCACTATAACCAGATCTAGAGGAAATATGTTTTATTTTTAGCTCGTGATGTTTTCTTTTGTCTGAGTGTTTTTCTGTTTTTTATGCAATGACAAGTTAGTTTGATTTGGACAAATATTTTTCATGTTGTCATGGGAGTTATAAGTCGTTATTTTGTTTTCAGTTGCTATTGCCTGTGTGAGTTGCGTGCAGATTCTTTTATATGCAGTGCAGCAAAATATCAGAACTGTATAATATCAAAACACCTGATGCGTCACTGCCAGGTCTACACTGAATGTTTTCTATGTTTTCACATTCAAGCCTGCAGATGAATCAATCAGTCAAATAACGATGCCCTTTAAAATGAACTTGTGTCACAGATTCAGTCATTTCAGAAATTCGAACATTTTGAGAATTAGAAAAATACAAGGATGGCAGTGATTTTATAATGTAACTCATCTCTCTAATTCAACATCTTTTTTTTTTTTTATCATCGTGTCATTAAATTGGCCGGATGTGTTTTTACAAAACTCTAGAAAAACTGGTTATGAAATGGCAACAGTAAATTTCATATACTTTGTAGATACAAAAGACATTAAAAGTGCAAGCAGCAATGACCGTGCATGTCATGGTTACAGAGGCACACCGAAGTCCCTCCTTGCATGCATTTAAAATGCTTTACTCTTAGACTCATTTTGGATGTTGTACAAGCAAGGTAAATAGTAGTTCATGTGTGAACAGTACAACAACACACAATTGAAAAAGTTCCATTCTGACTTACAAGGCAGACTTTTTATTGGGTATAGGGTAAAACGCAATGGCTCTCATTTATATTCATTGCAGCAATAAAATGCTGTTATGTCCGACTGGATATGGGATGGGTAGACGAAGGTTTATTCCACACTGGTTACATTATTGGAAGAACAGTAATCTGGTTACTGTCGGCCGTAACCACGCGGAAATAACAGAAAGAAAAATTTCCTGCTCTCACCTCTCACGCATACAGCTGTTACTGGCTCCGCCCCCATACCTTTCTCACCCACTCACCTGTCCATCGTAGCCCCATACACACTCAATGCATTACAGACAGTCAGTAACTGCTGAACTTTCAAACATTAACAGAACAATTACTGCAGGGTCGATACAACACGTTTCATGTTTTGTGTTTAGAATTGACTCTGTCATAGAAGTAGCATGTTGTGGATACACGTCTGCCTTTTCTGCTAAAAGGCGTCCATGACTCACACAGTCTTCTAAATGCTGCATACATTTTACCATGAAATTGTCACACAAAATGACAACATTACTCTTTAAACTGTCATGATCTTTCACACACAGACACAAACACAAACACACACACACACACACACACACACACACACACACACACACACACACACACACACACACACACACACACA
>JAPTYQ010000010.1:25191226-25202790 GCA_029814465.1 Ostorhinchus cyanosoma
TGAGTATAAGCCACTGTACTGGAGAAATCTCAATACTAATGCACAGTTTTTAGTCTTTTTTTATGAATGTGTGTGTCATAAGTGCATCTGTCAACCCAGCACTTCCCTCCCAAGAATCACCTTGATTTATTGTTGTCTAGTAATTTTTCTTTCTTTGTACAAAGGGAAGATAAGTTGTGGAGATGCTGACAAGACCAAGCAGAGCATTACTAAATGACAAGCAGCCTTTATTGAGAGATTTGCATATTTTAAGGAAACAATGACAAAATCCCCCAACAGCCTCCTCAGCGTCCTCGTCGCTCTGGGAGATCAAAGATGGCGTGGGGTGGCCCCACTCTCAAAGGTCCTCAGGGTCTCAACCTAAAAACATTTTTGACAAGCACGCGGGAAACAAGTCTATCCCATCCACTGTGGTCGCTGGTGCTGCATTCATACCTCCACCATCCACTGTACTAATAACTGTAGCTGCACTGTGAATTTGTTTTGGTGTTTTAATTTGTCACAGATGCAACAGTACACAACTGAAGTTAAACCTACATTAGCAACTAAAATGGATTAACTCACATTAAACCATTTTCTGAGGTCAACATTTATACTTCAGCTTCTACAGAAAAATATCTATCATGTGATCTTAAACCCAAAAACATGACATATAGCGCTGTTACTAATAAATAATCATCTGTCTGTTATTTCGGTCTGTACAATCTTTCATCCATTATTGAGTTAACCTCTCTGTACCAATCTTAGCCATGAGCTTAAGGGAAAGAAATCATCAAACTGCATTATGGATAAATTTGCTGATTAGACGATAGGCTTATGCCGTTGGAAGCAATGGCTACAGGTGTATCCCCAAACGCCCCCAATCCTTAACCAGACAGCGATGATATCAGGATGTCTTTCATTTGCACTTGATTTGAAGTAATCAGACAAATAGTTCCACATATATGAACAAAAGAGTGGTTAGTGATTTTAACGTTTTGAGCACCCCGCTGTGGGCAATCTAGAACTGGTAAATCATCCAAAATCGAATCAGTTCTTCCTCTCCATGATATTCATTGATATGGAAAACATGGAATTTCTAACCCGAATATCTTTCAAGTTATTGCATTAACACAAAGGATATCTGGTGGAAGAAGGGGCTGGTGGGGCCGGCGGCAGCGGCCGGACCAAAATCATAATATCCCCAAAACTCTGTTCGGGGATATAATGAGAGAATCCAGAGTTAAACTGTTCAAATAAGTATAGAAGAAAAAAACTAATCTAAACCAAAATAACTATATAAAGATGGCTATTGTATGACGACATTCTGAAAGCACTGACAATGAGTTTGTATTTGAACATGTTGAAACAGAACTGGATTACAACCTACATGTAGCTGTACAAACATTCCTCCTCACGCTGTTCCTCTCCTGTTTCTTAGATGATGAAACCATTAATAATTTTCAAGAATTAGGTTTTGACAAAATGTATTTTCCCTTAGCCAAAACTGATCAAATTAACTTAGTTTTTATTTGATTGACAAAAGACAAATATTTAGTTTCCCTTGTAAATTTTCAGTTTGCATTTGGGAAATATCTTCAAACTACAAACATAAAAAAGAGAAAATGAGAGTTTGCTGGTGAGCCCATTCTGCATTTTTTCTTGATTTGACCAACTACAGGGATAAATCAATTGATGGTTTAACACAGTAAGGGCACATTAACCTTAGTTCATGCATCAATAAACATTAATAGTTAATTAATCATTAATTTTTGTCTTGTAATCATTGATAATATACTGTATTGAATTTTGGTCCTGAACGTTTGGGTAAAACTGCATCCCAGATAATGCTTGAATGTGGAATTCTTCACCACTTTTACACATTTTATATATTGTAGATTTTTTTTTTTTTTTAATGAAAATTTGGTTGACGGACTCAGGCATGGAGTCACTGAACTCAACGCAAATGCAAGTATATTTTGTTGATGAAGTGATATTTTATGGATTGTTAAAATTATGTTTCCAATGTGGAAAGCAGCATTATATATGTGTGTTTTTTGAGTCGTATTTTACTGTGTTGTATTTATCATGACATGCAAGGGACTACATTTGAAAATTAGGTGTTAAGTATTTCAGGTACAATACTGGTATTGTGCTCTTTTCAGCGGGTGGATGAATGAGCTCAGGTATTTATACATTATTAGCTTTAAATGACAAAGGATGCCATAACAAGCGTTAACTAACAATGTGTCTTGTAATGATTTTGTTATAGTTTAGACATTTTTGAAGTTAAAAGTGTATTACTGCACAAGCTATTGCTGGTTAATGTATGCTCACTGTGAAATGTTACCTAGTTGTAATAATTGGTCGATATGATGTGTATGTATTGAAAAACACTTGGTTTGGTATGGAATGCATTTGATTAACACTAAAAATAATTTGTCTATGTTGAGGAAAAGCATGTTATTGCATGTTTATTTAAGATCAACAGTGGCATGGCAGTAGAAGATTATGTAGCACATTTCTATTTGACTGATTAACAGTTTTACGAAAGGGTCCACATTCAAACTGAGGAAAATACAATTTAACCTTTATGGTATATTTCACATTTTTTAAGAAACATTATCAACAAAGTCATGGAAAGACAAGTTCACTCATATAGTACATTTGTCATTTCTCATTTTAAAGTGTGAAGTTACTGAACACTTCATTAATGGGACCATGATTGCAGGCAGTTTCCAGGAGGTTGAATGAACCATGAGTTTACATGAGTTGAACCACACCTCTTCAGTTTTAGTAAAGCTGTTAAAGATGATAAAAATCCCTGATGTGATGTTCGTGAGGAACATGACGAGACACGACCAGTCACCTGAGGCGCTGAGCTGGTTAGCACAATGCTAACACAACGTCAATTGTCTCAGCTTGACTTCACCTAAATACTCCTGGAAAAAAGAACACTTTGTCTTTAGAAGAAATTCAGCATGAAAGAAAAAAAGGTAGAGGCGGTGAAACAATCTGCACGTTAAATGATTCACAGAAGACAGAACAAGAAGAGCAGTGCAGCTTACTTAAGTCTACCCCCAACCCAGTTACATGTCTCTCTCTCTCTCTCTCTCTTTTTTTTTTTTTTTTTAAATACATACCTCCCATTGCTGCTCTGTCTGACTAGCTGCAGGGACAGCGAGAGTGGGAGGACACAAAGGGTTAAAGTTTGCCTCTGTCTTCCTTGGAGATGGGAGAGGCCATTTGAATGGCTAGCTTCTGCAGCTAGCCAACACATTGGCTAAGGCTGAGGGTGGATCTGCAGCTGAGCCTGTGCTCCGGCATGGAGTTCTGGAAGGAGGATCAGGAGTCACTCAACGCACACAGCAACACTTTTGTGTACATGTGTGCATACATGCTTTGGAGGATAAGTTGAAGGACAGCTTGTGAAATAAACTGTGGACGTAGAAAAGAGAAAGAAAACAGCACAGAATTAACTGGAGATTTGTACTTTTCAAGGTGGAAATTCTGCTTATTGCTGTTGATAAGTCCCACAGTGCAGGAGATTATTTAGACTAGCAGACTGACGTAGATAAAAGGTGGTTATATCATTTGTTTTTCTACCATTGTGCCCCCTATTTGCTACGTGCCCTTTCTGCCATTCTCACATTTCTGCCACCCTCCCCAAACTCCTAATCCGTTTGACGAGCTCTCTGTGAATGTAACGGCACAGAAGGGGGTTTTGGGGGAGGGGGGGGCATTTTGTCTTGTTCATTGAAAAATTACACTAATGAAGCTGTGCGGTTTTGGACACAGTGTACTCACTGAGTGACGGGGTTATTGTAGTTCACCTAAACTAAGGTCACTAGAACAGTTTACTTTCAGGATCAGCATTTCTACTACTTAGAAATTATGTAGTCGGGTTCTGTCTCTGTTAGTCCTGTGGTCTTGATGCAGGAGATCCGTCTCCCAATAGAAGTGGGTGGTACTTTCACTGGAGAACTCAACAATTTAAATAAAAGTCCATGTATGACTTCCTATCAGTGCTAAACAGTAACTATATTGAACCATTTCCATGTTATAATCCATCAAAATATGAACCATCATAAGTAAAAGGCAAATGTTTAATATTTTAAAAATGTGTAAAAAAAACCACATACATAAAATTTAAAATCAAAATATCCCTAAAGTGTGAACAAACTTTGTAGACATTGTTTCAAGGAAGCCACATAAAAGACCAGTAGTTTTATGGGAGAAGATGCTTACTTTAACAATACTTTGACAGTATTGGAAGATTATAGTGATCATTTTTGATTCCACAGATTTGACAGAAAAACAAAACAAAATGAAATAATGTAAATGATATTGTTATGCAGAAACTAAACTGATATCAAAAGCCAATGAAAGAGCACTTAGTTTAAGAAATACCTGATATCTCAAGAAGTCAAAATAAAATCAGAAAGTTGTAAGTATATGGACACTACAATATGAGAAAAGGTTGTGTATTTTATGTGGAAAAAACTTAATACTGAATACTTAATACGGTTACCTTTTTAAATTATAATTTTTTGTAAATATATTCCAACTTGTTTCTTGTAAAATTATATTTCATTGTGAGGAAATGTTTCCCTTTAGTGTGGCCCAAATGCTACATTGCATAATGAAAATAAATAGCTAAAAACCTGAAAGACTAAATAAATTGGTAGTACATTACTGGAATGCGAGTTTGTCTTTATATTTCTGTGTATTTATGTTGAAATAAAGTTGCCGACATTTTCCAATGTGAGCCATAGCCCCTCCCCCTCCGCTCAGTGAATCACCGTGTCCCCTGCTGGTGAACAGTCCTAATCCTGCTGTTTGTACGGAAAAGCTAATCTCACTTGGATGGTCTATCACTGCTGTGTTTGCCTCTGAGAAAGACTTCATTTTCACACACATGTTCCCACACCTACCTACCATCAACACACAAACATTAATACACACACTCACACAACAGCTGCCAATCCAGAGAGTCTGATGTTATGCAAGGAGCTGATTTGGAGTCACACACACGTATAGACATGTGCACAAACAGCTAACCTACAGGCATGTGTGTCAGCAGTACATGTTTATACCTCAGGAACATCACTGGACTTCATTTAGAGTGTGTGTGTGTGTATCAGAGCTGCAGCAATTGATTATTTTTTATAATCGATCAATCTCTAGATTATTGTCTTTGATACAATTGAATTTAACGATTATTTCAATAAGCAAAAAAAATTGTAAAAATGTGAAAAAGACCTTTCTGAAAATGATAAATAACTTGTCTGTTATTCCAGGACCAGCTGAAACAACAACCACAAAAAATATAAAAGTAAAAGGAAATATAGAAAATATCTATGTAGAAATAACACTAACAACAGTATGAAAGTATTTTCTAAAAGTGTATCTCTATATATAAACAACAACAAATAAGTCCAATGACATCTACAAAACAGAATGTGCACTACAGTGTTGAAATCACTGTGTTGATTTCCATCAGGTTTACACACCTGATAGTCATGTGACTGTCTTACGTAAATTCCACAGCCTTTACAGACTGATCAGTCATGCCTTTATTATGGCGTGGATAATGATCAGACTACACACAGACAGAAAATAAATAGGTGGTTAGGCTCACATGTGCATTTTTTTAAACTATAGCTTTTTGTGGCTGCTGAGTTGCGCTGGCTGACATTTCAGTTGCGATTAGGTAGATTAATCATGCAGCGCTACAGTGTTATAATGAGGATTATTTAAATGTTATTAATTGTGACGCATTGTGCCTGAGTGACCTCCACTACAGCCAGCTCCAGCGTAGAGCTATTCAGTAAATCTGTTTGTCAATCAATTAGTGAATTGTTTAGAAAATGCCTTAAAAAAAAAAAAAAAAAAAAAACTCAATGTAACACAATACTTTTCAAAAGCACAAATATTAACTTCATGGGTTTGCTTCGCTTCCTGAGCAGTAAAAAAACAAAATATATTTAATATTTTTTAATATGAGCTTGTCTGTGTTTTTGTGCCTTTAACCTTATTAGCCACCTCAGGTTTTTACTTAACTTTAAAAATCTCTTTTTTTGTGTGCATTCTGGCAAAATACAGGCAGCATATTTTGATCACGTTATTCATGCAACTTCTTTAGAGTCAATTCTGAAGTTTTTAGGAATGCGTATCCAGACAAAATTATTCTTGTAACTGAATTGTAAATGAGTTGAAGTGATATCAAATCAGTATTGAATTGATTACAGCTTTATATAATAGTACCATAAGCTGATAAATGATGTCAATTCAGGAAATCACCATTCATACCTTGCCCTGTTTCTTGTCATAATGATTTGTTTTCACTTACAGCTGCTCCTCAATAAGCTAAAAGTCTGTATATGAGCATCAAAACTACACAGAACCACTGTGCATGTGTTCATTGGTCCATGGACTGATGTTGGAATGGAAGGTCTTTCAGTGTCACTTCACTTAGCTTTCTGGATGAGTATCTTTAGTCAAATGGAGCTGGATCCCTGCTGGTTGTGTGCTTGTTGTCTGATGGAAGATGCTCCTCTGGGCTTTAGTCTGGTACAGCGAGGGAGAATTTCACATGTGCTGACACACTGATCTTGCGGTGAGATTTTTGTGGTGTTCAAGATCGAACTGGGACTGATTAAAATCTCCTGTGTCATCTGGGGAACTGAAATAATAGAGTTGCTCGTGTTTCCTCGGAGGTTCCACTGGGACTGGATCTTAGATAAACTCATGTGCTTTGTATTTCTTGTGTCTCACCTGCAGTGTGCCCTGTTCAGTGCAAACATCGAGCCTGCACTAAGGATGACCAGTGCTGCCATGACCAGTGCCTGGGCGGCTGCCTCAAACCCAGTTCAGCCAGTCACTGTGTGGCCTGCCGCGGCCTCCAGCATGGGGACACCTGCGTAGAGCGCTGCCCCGCAAACCACTTCACCTACAAAGGCTGGCGCTGCGTTTCCTTCGCATTTTGTCAAGAGCTTCACAACAAATGCAAGAGGGAGAAGGAGCACAGAAAGAACTCCGACTGCCATGAGTACGTCATCCACAACAGCGCCTGTATCCCTGAGTGTCCCGCCGGCTACACCACCGTCAACTCCTCCTCGTAAGTCGACACTTATTCTGATCTGATGAGCTTTGGGTGGTCTAATGAAACTCTGAAATTGATTAAATAATCACAGAGATGTTATACAGATTCTAAAGATGTCATACGTAACATTTGTGCATTAAAATATCTTAAAAGATAGGCCGAGGTTATATATTACCTTGACCAGTGGATGTGTTACATGAAAAGTTTTCAACAGCGTTGAAATTTAGGGACCAGTCAATGGCATCATATCCCATCATGCTATTGTTTGTATCCAATCCTGCAGTTTACTTGTGGTTGTTGTAAAGGCCTATTATAAGATATTTGCATCAAAGTACAAGGTCTTGTACCAGAAAGACTTGAGGCTCATTTATACTTGCTTTACTTGTATAAATAGGTATGTCTGCTTCGAACATTGACAAGCGTCACTGCCCTCATACTTCTGTGCGTCCAGTGCATTGGAATGAGCTTTCTCAATCAATCCACCAGAGGGCGCTGCTCTTAATTACCATGCTGGCTAATTATCACGAAGAAGAGTAAAGTTTTTTGAGAAGAAGAAGAAAGTCAATAATGACAAACATTACGATTTTATGTTTCTGATAATGTGGATATTAAAGCTGCATATGACGTTCACCAACAATTTTTCTTCAAATCTGTAAAACCAGAGTGAGTTTAAGTATCACAAATTTGTTAGTCTTTCTGATTACGCACTTGAATCACTTCCTTCATGGTGAACAACTTTGAAGTATAGTCCATCAGAAACAGTCTATTTGTTTACATACCTGAATGAAACCATCACTTGGGTTTTTTTTTCGTAATTCCACGCAGCTGCATTATGGTTACAATGGAAACAAACACGGAAATGGCTTCACTGCCTCTTGCTACTGTGGCAGTTTTTCAGTAACTCACACAGTTGCATTTTGAAAAGTACTGCTATTTCTGGATAATATTCTCTTCAAATCTCAAGACTGCCTCCATGGTTCTCGGTGGTACTGCTCTGTATTCTCTGTCTGGTTACACATCTGTAAGCTCCTGGGAAATGGACACAAATACATACAGAATTTATGCAGAGGATGGACAGAACACTTTGTCCATATCCGTCTGCGTCTCTAACTTAAAGCATAAATGAGTCCTTAACATAGAGGTCATGAAAGTGCCATTTTAATCTGAACCATAACCTTTGACTAAACCTAAATAGTTTCACTACCTCAAAGTAAGTGTAGCTGAAAAAAAATCTGCGGGAATTGAGCCCTAGTTAAGCACTACTTATTCTGTGTTTGCAAGGCAAACTGTTATTCATGATCATGATTCTACGTCAGAAGATTATGCTAAAAAAACTACACTTGGATTTTCTATATGCAATTTTAATCATTAAAACTGATTCAAAGTCATAGACTGTCTCATGTACATTTATCTGAAACATAATGGACACATGATAAAGGATCCTACATTATGTTCAAAGGCTTAAGGAACCAAGGATTCTGAAAACATAGATCTGCTCTGACCAGGTATTATGCAGTAATCAGTTGGCAGTTGGAATATTTAACAGAAACAGTAACAGCAGGGAAATTTACTTTTGGAAAACACTATAATCTCAGAAAGATTCCTGTCTGCTTTGCACTTTCATTGTGTTTGTAGTACACAGTGACAGTGCAGGAAGTGAAGGTCATCCTGCTGAGCTCTGACAGCGCTCTGTGTATCTGCACACACATTGCTTTCTGGAGTGTGCAAGTGTGCAGGCAGCGAGGTCAAAGAACATGGCACAATGTGCAATGAGGCCAGTATAGATGCACAGTGTTTTGTCCCTTTCCTCTATATTGCTGAATTACTGTGCTAGCAGATTTCGGTCTCCAGAGACTTGGTACTCCTAGTTCCATGGTGCTGACCCGGCAGTGACCTTCATCGTCTCCCTCTTCGATGCTCTTATTGACTGTGATAGGGCTGGACATTAGTGATGCTGTGTCCACGAGCACAGACACTGAAGAACGCTGGTTATTCTTCTCAGGCTGATGTTTAAAGTACAGCTGGATTTTACTGGTTGACTGCTGAGCTTGAGAAACACCAGAGAGGTCAGGGTGCAGGGCCTCATCTCAGCTGCTCAGAGGAGAATCCGTCTGGCAAGCGAGAATCCAGACAGTCTGACAGTGATGACAGCGAAAAGTGACTGATGCTATTGCAGCAGTGCTTGCTCTGTTGAACATGTGTTTATCTACTGTATTTGAGAAACAACCAATGCATTATAAGAGCAGCACGTACTGTACATTCACACCTAAGAGGTGTAAATAACACTGACACTGGCGTCAGTGTGTCTCATTCACTTTATTTGGACCTTTTAAGACGTGTACTGTATAGTGGTCTAATTTTTCCTTATTTTCCTTCCAATCCCAGTATTTACAGGAATTGGCTATGTCCGGGTATTTTATACCATCTGTGGGTGCTTTCTTTTACAGGGCTGATTATTCCAGCAGGTCTTGGAAATACATGGTTGCTCTCTGTTGCTGTGGTAGCCAAATGACAAGAAATCAGTGGGTCATAGGTCAATACTATCCACTGCAATTCATAGTTATCGATTCCTTCAGATACGTCTCCAAATGCACAAGGGATAAAAAGCTGAGGTGTCATTTTTAGTATAAAAATGATTGATAATGAATTGATTAATAATTTTGGTAATAGAATTTTAGAAAGAAGTGATAAAGTGATATTTTTTCTGAAGCTTAAATGAACAATTATCTAAATATATTCTTTTTGTATGCACTGTGCTGAAGGCCTGAGCTTATGCAGTCGCTGTCTACCATGTGATCCAGCGGGTGCCCCATCTAAATATACTCTATGTCCATTTTGTTTTGCCAATATTGCACTGGTTGAGATGGTTTTCTTGTCTAATAAAGAGCTCTCCAGTTTAAATCTTGGCAGTAAGAAGTTAATTTAAAGGGGTCTTCAGCTCATATGTTTGATTACTTCTTGCCAGGAATTTCAATCAGTAATCCATAATCCATCTCACCTAAACCTTTAGGCTGCTGTTGACCTGAGGTCGACCCTATTCTTCTCAGATCTCAGCCTCTTATTTTTACCCTGTCTCCCTTTCTGCTCCCCTTATGGCTCATCTCTCCTCTTTGGCATCCCTCTCCTCTCTTTGGCTTCAAATGAAACTGTGGAAATGAAAGCGCTTTGAGGATAAGGTGGCGTATTCCAAGTTGTTATGAGCGTCTCTAGGCTAAAACTGCAGATGTGGCACCAAAGAGGGGAAAAGGTCAGAATAGATGAGGCAAGCTGCGAGCCAGCTAAACAAAGATGTTTTCTTTTATTTGCTTCCATTTCAACACGACACAACACTTCATTTGAATCCTTTGTGTTGTGAGGGTGGTTTGTTTTGCTCATTGAAAGCTGTCATTAATCTCATTTACGAGTGCGACATGGCTACAGCCCACAGTGCCTGTTACTGATTTGTATGTGACAATGACATTAAAAGCAGTAACACAAGCAGCTGCCACTTGTTTAGAGATCTCCTGTAATTGTCCCGCCTCTTCATCTACCATTACTTTCTTTGGCAGGTGAAACAAAAACCCTTCGACACCTGTAGCACTCGAGACAAGTACCCTAAGCAAACAGCCCATCATCGCTGGCTAATCCTCAGCTTAATCCCCTGAATTTGAACCCTTAGAACTTGCCCCTGCAGCAGTTATTTCTACTAAGAGATCAGTGTTTCTGCAGGAGGTTGTGGTGTTGTTGGGACTTTACCTCATCAAAGGTTGCACTTGCAGCGTTATGAGTATGGGGTAGCGCAGACGGTGCTTTAGGAAATAGGTTAAAACGGCTGATATTCAAAGCAGCATCTGTGTCAGTTATGAGAAGCGATGTTTTATGCAAACTTTAAATGGGCTAGATTTATAAAGTGACTGGGTCATTTCACAGTCAATTATTACACATTACAGACATTTTTATCTGACATTTAACACATTTTGGAACCTTTCTAGGCATCTCAGAAAAAATGGGCAACAGTGTTATCAGGATGAAAATGGTCATATGAATCAATATTAATCAACCAGTGAGTGTGATGATAAAAAGTATTGGTCAGTTAGTTTTCCTCAGTGTTGTCAATATTGATATGATAATTAGTCATCAAGGACACCAATAAATGATATTTGGAACTGATATATGTGTGCAGTAAAGACAATAATCATCACGTCAACATGTCCAAATACAGTACTTTAATGAATACGTCAATGAAATGTATTTAAGCATGATCAGTTAATCTGTAAGGTCATAATCTGTTAATTCACCTCTTAAATTCACCAAATATCACACAGTGAACCTTGGAAAGTACATGTCAACAGTAGAGCCCGACCCATTAATCGGCCCAGTTTTAGCGTATCACCGATTAATCAACATTGGTCAAAATGGAACCGATGTATTTTTGCTGCGCGGAGATTCTGTCACTCTGCTCCTGTGTCTGTACTTCCTGGAGAGTTAGAAGAACATGGGA
>JAPTYQ010000010.1:25234282-25246407 GCA_029814465.1 Ostorhinchus cyanosoma
GCTTCAGTTTGAACATGTGACACATAAACAGTACCACAGTGCTTCAGTTTCACACTCACAGTTTGTCTGTTATGGATTGGGATTGTCTCTGTCAACTCACCATATATTTTTTATTAAGTTTTTATTTTTATCAATTCTGAAAATTTCAGTTGAATTCCAGGCGACCCCACATGGTCTTCCAACCCCAAGGTTGAAAAACTCTGAGCTAGGTGGTAGCTCCTGTGTGTGCGTCCTAACTCCTTTAGTCAAACAGTACTGTGTATGTTTTAGGTGTGTCTCACTCTCACTCACCTCCGTCAGCCTGAGAATGAAACCATTTTTGCTGTTGTTTTCTTCAGTTTAGTCGACCCATAATGTTAGTGTCACTGTTGGATCAGACTGTGGTCTGCGTTCATGGGAGTTGAACTCACCTCAGTGACCCTAAGGGCCCAGTGTGCACACTTAAGGCTAATGTGGTCACTGTGGGCTACTGTGCAGACACACTCTGCTCTAAACTTGTGATTCAGGACGGCTCTGTGTCACAGCTCTTCTGCATTTTCCTCTTTTGTTTTTATCCACAGGTTTAACAGGATTTTTCCCCGTGGTGATCGTTTTTTTAGTGACATGGAGGAAGTGTTGAAGACAAAACACTGAGAAGAATATAACAGAAGTCCAAACGAACAAGGTGAGTCACTGTCAGTCATAGACAGAGATAACTGGTGTTTTTAAGAACTGAAACCTGGTAAATACTTAACCTCACAGACAGACTGAAAGGGTGTGGCCATTGATTATGTGTCTATTAACATCTTTAACCCACTCTTACGAAGACATGTGTCTCAGAGGTAGAGGAACAATAGAGTAGATTAAAGCAGAGTGGTACACATCTAACATCTGTAATAAAAAGGAAAGTGTAAATCCTGTTAATAAAATCCCTCTGTTTGCATCTGTGTGTTTTTGCCTGAGAGCTGGTCTGACCAGAGGTTTGCAGTTTGCCAAACCAGTTCCCTCTGCCTTAGTTTTGCAACAGTGTGTTGTTTGATTTTAGCACCATGAAAATATGTTTCCACTCAGTCCTTTTTCTTCAGGAAGATCATCAGAGTTTTTGAAGGCTTTTGATTCAGAAAAGAGGGACAAAGATAAGGATATGGCTATGTGCGTTTCCTGTGGCTATTAACTCTACATTCTTGACATCTTCATTGCTTTATGTATGAGCTGGATGCTGATCCAATATCACTTATTGATTTTTCACTCATTCTGTGTTTTCAGTTATAAGTGGATGACTGATTGTAATCAAATTTAAAAAAATAAAAAAAAATAGAGCCTGATGAACAGGATTTTAGGAGGCGACTAACATCAAGAAATTTAAATTCTGATATGAAACGTTTGTTTCTTTCTGTTCCTTCTCTGTGTTTATGAATTCATATGTACATTTATGTTAAATTTATTGTAATTGTTGCTTTTCCTCTGATTAATGACCATTGAGGGGTGCATATGTAATTGACTTCTTGATTTTATTGTTTGTTTTTATTATTTCAGTTTGAGACATAAATGAATGAATGAATACCTCAAATGTGGTTAACTAACACTTGCTATGAAAATCTATCATTTTGCAGTAAACCACAAACTATTATCCAACTAGACTAGAAAATAAAATCTCAACTTTTCAAAGTGATTGTTATTTGTTTCCTGGTAGTTGATCGCCATACCTAGTCTGCTAACTTGACTTGCTATATCAGCTAATCTAACATTAATTGGCATTATTTCATATTGGATTATGTCAGTAGTTCCCAACCTTTTTTTGTCGCTGACCCCATTTTAACATCACAGATTTCTGGTGAGCCCAGACATTCAAAACAGAGACATTTTTAGCTCGTCCAGGCCGGCGGATGAGCTATTGCCGTCACACTTTGTCTGTTGTCCGTCTGTCACGAAAATCGTATCTCCTTCCTCAATTCTTAACAGATTTCCATTTTGATTAATTCATTGAATAGATCTAAGCACTGGGCACAAAACTTCTCACTTTGATTATCAAATTTGCATTTGTAAACAATTTATTTACAACTTTGTTTATTTTTCCAGTCTTTCACTAAAACTGTTTCTCCTCCAGGCAGTTCAGCATTAAATGCTGAACTTTTTGATGCCCTTCGGTGCCTTTTGGCATCTTTTGGAAACTTGGTTCCTTCCAGGGATTAGTCATATCAGTATAACGGTATATCCATAAAGAACTGTTCCTCAGAACTCTCCATGTAGTACCATGCTTTAATACATTGTACATTGTTAGCATCATAACAGCTGCCTGGTTGAGCGCAGGGGCATTGGCCTTAAGTTTTTTGCCAAAATGTATTTGTTTTTGATCATGTAATAGTTTGCTATACTATATTGCAAATGAATGTTAATTTTAGACAACATTTAGTTTATATAATGTCTATTATTCTGGACGGAGGCAGAAAAGCCAGGTGTAGATTTCTGCACAAAGGGAGAATTAGATTTTCCTTGGTCAGGATATGTACAGTCAGTCCAGCTGTGATTTACAAGGAGACAATTAATACTGAACAAACAATAAGTCAAACTGAACATGTGACACATAAACAGAACCACAGTGCTTTAGTTTCACACTCAGTTTGTCATCTCTGTTATGGATTGGGATTGTCTCTCTCAACTCACCATATATTTTTTTTTCCTAAGTTTTTATTTTTATCCATTACTAGAAATTCCAGGTGACCCCACATGGTGTCCCGACCCCAAGGTTGAAAAACACTGGATTATATGTCTGTCAGCTGGCTTGTTAATTACAGTAGTTACTGCTAGTGTGTTTATTCATTAAGTTGACATGACTGTTACCAAACACAAACTGTATGTGTTAACGTCTATCAAGTTGTTGAAACTATTAAGTGGAATTAAACATCACAGTATCAGTGTGATCTGTGTTTTCAGTAAGTTAGCATTAGTTTGGTGAGTTTCACCCTCATTCTTCGCCAGCCCACCCTGTTATCAAAATGTATGCATTTGGTTCCAAAAAACAAAATGATGACCACAAACCAATGGGTGACAGCACAAAGGCTTTGTTCCCTTTTTACATGCAGTCTGTGATCACGATACATATTGTATTACTGAATTCTTGCCAATATACAGGCCTGTAAAGGATTAACTTTGTACCTCTGCTTCTCATAGTGTCTCCTCATGTTTCTCAGCTCCGGGGAGAGAGTTCCTCCCCTGGCCTGTCATGGATCTTCTCGTGTAGCCCAAGCCAGGCATGACTGTTACCCCTAAAAATCCAGCTCTCTGCTTGCTTCTTCCTTAAACCACGACACAAAACCCAGGTGGGTGGAAATGTGTCGTAAAATCATGTGTCTCTGAACTCATTCACCATCCAGCTGACTGAGTCATTATTTTGGTTTGTCCTTGTATTTGACATATTCTTTTCCAATCATGGGAAAACACCTGAAATACAACTTTAGTCACATGTCTTTCTGGGTTTAGTCTCATCAGTCGGACTCCGAGTAATATGAAGACTTTTGTTGTTTTTGTCGGTGAAAGACCAGTCGTGTAAGTTGTCATGAGTTTGGCACCATGATAATGTCACCGATAAGACAAATCTGAAGGAAGCTTCCATTCTGTGTTTGTGCTTGGTGTGTGGATTTTTCCACAGTGACATCACTTTTTAATTAACCCTCTGAGCCTTATCTCATCACATACCAACTAGATCTGGTCCGACGCAGATGGATGAGGTCGAAGGCCCACGGGTGAAGCACTTGTCTGAAGACGCAGTGTCTCTGGCTCCGTCCTTGGCTGAAACCATTAACCTTGAAGGTCAGTGTGACACCTGCAGCAGGTATGAGGAGCTGCAAAAAACTCACAACGGCCTGTTTTACTCCATCAGCAGATATATAGATTTTATTTAAATCTCTTAAATAATTGTGGCTCTATATTTTGTAAATAATAGTTAGACAATGTTGTGTCCTACTAAGGTAATTGTTTAAACTGTAGTGCCTGGGGTTTTTGGCAAATGTAATCTAATAGAATCTTTTTTTATTTGTATTTTTTTATTGCTTTTAATTTAGTTTATATGAATGAAAAAGTAGATGAAAAATAATCAGTGATTTTCTTATTTCTGTGATTGTTGTATAATCAGCAGCTTTTATAGATGGGTTTTCTGTCCACTTCAAAAAAATTCACATCATTTTAAATAAAGTTAGTTAATACTGTTTGTTGAACATTTGTTGTTCATGATAGTTTAAAATTCTATATTAACACAAAGATACGAATGATCTGTGCTGTTTATTCAGGCTTTGGTTAATACTGGATTGAGAGACAGTGGTTCTTATTATAGTCTGTAAATAGAATGTTTAAAATAAATGTTTAACAATAGCCGTTCACATGACCAGTAATGAATCACAGGGATCAACACTCATATGACCACTAAACATGATTGTTATTTGTTCTGCTGGTACTGATCATGGATGTTAGAACAGGAGGTCAACACATTATTGTAACATTATTATATTTGTTAGCATAGGAGGAAGGACTGATACTCAAACTAAACTCTACTTAGCATTGAATCCTGATTTGGTTGATCTGGTTGATTTTCAGAAAATAAAAATAAGAAAAGAGGTAAGTGCACTGATGAAGAACACAGCTGATCAGTGTGTTGATGAGACAAAATACCCAGGTTGGGTTGAGCAAATTGTAAATTAGATCCCTTTACTACTCCTATATTCGATGATACTTATAGTAACAATATTCAGCATGTACAATTTTAGAGGAAATAGAATATTTAAAAAAAAAAAAATTTTTTTTAGACGTATGCAGAAGTGTAGAATCACCTCAATATAAGAAATGAAGTGTTACCTTAAAATAAGCGGTTACTACCTACAGAAGGAGTCACCTGTTGCACAGCCCACTGTCATGCTGCCATGTTTCTATAGTAACTTTGAACACACTTTTCTTTTTTTTGGTTTTCATTTTAAAGCTGATGGCATCCAGTGTTAACATGCTTTGCCATCATCATGTTCATCAATCATGTTCAGTCGTCAATCGTGAGTTAATGTTGCCTTAACTAAAAACCCTAGAGCAGATGATATAAACATGGCTCTAAAAAGGGGCTTTTGTGGTTTCCCACTGTAGGGAAGGTTAAGAGGGTTATTGAGTTGGTTGCAGTCTGTTAGCTGAATTTGACCTTATTTTATACACTGACGATCACAAAACAACAGCGGTTAAATATTATCATTTATGGCACATAGAGCAATCACTCATAAAAAATTGTGATTGCTTCAGGACGTATTTGTCACACCCCTGTGACATGTGAATACCTGGGACCTCTGTGTTTTCTTTCTAAATATTGTATTGCTAATTATGTAAAACTTTCAAATCGATTGACATTTGGCACAATTTACCACATGCCTAACCAACCTAGAAAATTAATTAGCTGGTGTTAATTTGGTGCTGACTGAAGTTTATCATAGATCTTATCATCATCGCTATGTTGAACAGTGTTATTACACATGGCAGATTGTACTCGTATCATTCAGGCCTCAAACTTATGTGACTGTCTTTGTGACGTCCAGATGGCCATTATACTCAGCTGCGAGGGGAGTTGGAGTCTGACGCCCAGAACCTGGAGGCAGATTCGTGGAGCGTGGCCGTGGACCAGAACTATATGAGGGCTCTGCACAAAGAGGCCATCAAAAGACAAGATGTTATTTATGGTAGGCCTTAGCATGATGCTAATGCAAAATATTCCATTTCATTTACTCTTTCATTTTCCAAAAATGCTTACTCTTCATCTCATTGCCTTTCTATTAATGTAAATATATTATGTGTAAGTTTAACCACGTGTAAATGAAGGTAGAGATATCGTTAGCCTCATTGCATAATTGTCTAAGTCATACACTGTATAGACAAAAGTACTGGGACACGTTGAATTCAGGAATTTCTTTTGTAACTCGATGTTGGGATTTGAAACAATAATGACAAATGTCATCATATACTTTTATATTGATTTTTAATATTGATGTTTATATCTGAAATCAGCATGAATAGGACATGATGTGTCTCCATATTTTTTTCCATGTACTTTATAAACATCAATATTTCCTTAAAGCTGCATTTGTCTTTCATCACCAATTTTTCATCAAATCTGTAAAACCTGAGTCCTAGCCTGAGTATCACGAGTCTGTAAGTCTTTCTCTGATTACGTACCTGAATCACTTCCCTCACGGTGAACAACTTTGAAGTTGACTCCATCATAAGCAGTCTTTTGTTTACATACCAAGCCTGTAGGTCACTCGGGCATTTTTGTCACAAAGTGCATTTTGGGAATAGGAATTCTACACAGCTGCAATATGGCCACAGCAGCAACAAACATGGAAATGACTTCATTGCTTCTTGCTGCTGCGGCCGTGTGGAATTCCAAAAAGGCCAGAGTGAGGTTTGGTATGTTGTTCACAGTGAGGGAAGTGATTCAGGTGCGTGATCACGGAAAGACTTACGGATTCGGGATACTTAGGCTATGGCTCAGGTTTTACAGATTTGATGATAAATTGGTGAAGAAAGTCATACACAGCTTTAAAGTTTAAAATGAGATTGTTCTCCCTAAGTGAGATATGAAGAAAGTAGATGGTTAGTTTTGGTAGAAAATTCTTATTTATAGACAGAACATGAAAATCAGTGTTGAGAGTAATTAAGTAAAAACCCTGTCTGAGGCATTTTGAAAGCAAAGATAACAATTTAAACAAAACTAACCAATGCAGTAATATTTATCCAAATATAAAACTATATTATGACATTACTCATTACTGTTTTATCCCAGACCCTTGTTAGAAAAGAAACACCTGAATTCAAGGTGTCCACATACTTTTGTCCATATGGTGTATGGCTTAGGCAGTTGTGCTATAAGGCTAACAATATGGTAATGGCCTTAGACTATGTTCCTGTCATTCTGACAGTGAAGGGTCATTACAGCCCCACCTTCTGAAAACACCTGTGATTGTTTGAAACTGAAAACAGGGCAAAGAACAGATGCAGGAGTCTTGTTTCCTCTCAAACCACTTCAGTTGATATAAAATGGAATTTTCGTCCATAATTTTAAAAAACATTGCTTCCTGAAGCTTTAATACCGAATGAATAAACACTCACAATACTTAAAATACTTTGAAATGGGTGCAGAGTAGTTGTACTTTCTACCAAGTCTTAATTTACTTTGACATGTGGAGACATGGGAGTGATTCTTATTATGAGGCTGATAAACAAACTTGACTTGTGAAGTGGCTGGAGCTGTTCAGTGAAAAATATACACATCTTTGTAAACAGTTGCTCAAGAGGTCAACTTGGATCAGTCCATAAATATCTATTTGAAGTAAAACACTCTTCCTTTGTGGATTTCACAGAGCTAATCCAGACAGAGATGCATCACGTCCGCACCTTGAAGATCCTCCTGTGTGTGTACATGCATGAGCTGAAGCAGTCTGCATTCATAGAGGAAGGCCGACTGGAATCCCTCTTCCCTGGAGTGGACGCCCTGCTCTCACTCCACCAGCATTTTCTGAACTGTCTCAAAACACGGCAAACCCAAAGTCAGGAGGAGGGAATCCCCAATAAGTATCAGATCACGCAGCTGGGGGACATTCTCATCGCTCAGGTAGAGTTAAGTTTCATTTTCATTTACATTGAATAATACTGTCCCAGTCATTTATAGATATTTAAATGCACCAATTTTAAACATTGTAGCTTTAAGATCATCAATTAAATTATGGTGTGATTCTGTTAAACTTGTTTTCAATATAGTATTAACATGATGTCATGTAAATAATTTTGAATGGATGTTTCAAACACTGGTCAAACTGTACAAAAAGAAAAAAAAAACTCCAGAATTTTACTCACTGTTGTGGCATTTTATTTCCTTAATTTTCATCACACTTTACAAAGCCTTTGCCTAATGATGGATGAACTGTAGATTAATTGTTGAATTTTCTTTTTATTTTCTTGAGCTGATAGATTATGTATTTCCCCAGGGGGATAAATGAAGTGGTTATGTGTCTGTATTTCATTGCCTCAGTGGCATCATATGGAGAAACACATGTAAAACCTCTGTAGGTTTATTTGTCACATATATGTAGTATGGCAGGGTTCCAGCTACACCCCATGGTTTTTTTCTTGGAATGAATTGAACAGATACCTTTGCCTTAGAATCAAAAAGGTCTTTTCCTCACTTTCAGGTCAAAGTGCCAAGGATGATACAGTGATATAAATAAAATGCATAAAAATGTAGAGTATAGTCATCAACTATTAAAGTATCTAAACAAACCAAAAATCTCCTAAATGCATATACCCCTAAACACATATACAGACATTACTTGAGAATCTGGGAGCAGGAGGTCACCTTGTTTTGATTTGTTTGTCAGTTCTTGTTTTTGAAATCAGATACCAGTCAGACTGGCTGCTGTCTGCAAAACTTCTCAAGCACTTTGCTGCCTAAGCTTTTGTTGTTACAGGAAGAATTATAGCAATTAATATTGTTATAATACAAGAACTGGTTTGGTTCATTAATTAGTCACACTCTACTGAACAATAAATGTACTGAAGTTGAACTCTTGGTCTTCTTCTTAGTCACGCCTTGCTGTTTGTCTCTATATTCCTCCAACTCTCTCCACCCTTGTCACTCAGTGTTATTTTGCATTTCACACTCCACTCATTCCTCTGGACACCTGAACACTGAGCCACAACAAACATAGTCCACAGTGACATGAGTATGATCCCACACTCCACAAGTTCAAGATTCAAGAATGTTTATTGTCATTATGTGCACATGGCGAATTGTTTCTTAGCGGTTGTTCTCGGCCAGATAAAGACAATTCTAAAAACACTCAAGACTTCAGTCATTAAAGGTGTAGTTGGGGAGATTTAAGAGGCTCTACTTGCAGAAATTGAATACAACTTTAATGTACAGTGTTTATTCATATGAAAATAAGAATCACTGTTTATTAGCTGAAAATGCAACATAAATATCCACAGAGGAGGTTGGATGTTTTATGGTGGGTGAAATTCACCATTACTGTCACCTGTTATGTTCAACAATGAAGCTCAGTTAACAACTAACCTTTTTGCAACTTCTGTAGGTGACCGGGGGGGGGGGTTGGTTCACTAAATATCACACACTGATGAATATGGAATAAGAAGATGTGACTTCTTTAAAGATTTAGTTTGTTTCAAATGGCTTCCAACAATGTTAAAGATCTACATTTTAGGCAATATTCTTAAAGTCTTTAAGCTGAACTGATTATTATGAACTATCCTACAGTATTCTTCTCTACTGACACATTGTGTCTGAAGACAATGAAAAATCAGTAACTCTTTAAAACGATGTCAACAAATACAGAACCTTAAAGCCTTCATGAAGACCAGATTTATCGCATGGCTATTGTATTTGCATTAGTTTCAAGCTAGTTCTGTGTAATAAATTTGCATCTGGGTATTAATATACCTTTATTGTAGGGAGATGACAGGAAATAAGTGGAAAGAAAGAGGAGGAAGGCCATGCAGCAAGGTACCAATGCAACCAGCTGTAGGAGGATATCTCAAATGTCCCACTTATTGTGTAAAGACACAAGAAAGACAAAACAATACTGATATTTTCATGTAAGCAGGATTTAACCATAAGGCCTTATCTTATCTTAATAACCCATTGTAAATGTCAAAGAGTAGCTGTTGTCGAGTTCTAGTGTTTCTCATGCTTTCTCTTCTCTGCTGTGATAGTTTTCAGGTACACTGGGAGAAGGAATGAAAGAGTGGTACAGTGTTTTCTGCAGCCATCACACTCAATCTGTGAGTTTCTACAAAGAGCAGCTGCAGAACAGCAAGAAGCTGCAGAACCTCATCAGAGTAAGAGAACAAAAGTCATTTTCATACTACGTATATTGAAGTAATAGTTGTGTCTAGAAGTTAATGAGGCACCTTGTGCTGTCAGTACCATTAGACACTTCTCAGTACAAACAGTGATAGAGTACGTGATGTCAGTCTCTAAAACAACACAAATACCTCATGTCATAAGAGCAACAACAGTCCTGCACCAGTGCACCTTATAAACAAAAACATAGCATCATTAAAACAAAGCCTTTCCCTTTTTTAAACAGAAAATAGGCCTGCTGCCTCTAGTACGAAGGCTGGGAATCCCTGAGTGTTTTCTGTTGGTGACTCAGCGTATCACTAAATATCCTGTCCTGGTTGAGCGAATCATCCAAAACACTGACGGTAATCTCTGATCCATGAGATGGACTGGATGGGTGTATGTGAAATGACTGAGCCAATGAATACATTTCCCACTCCTTCCAGCTGATACGGATGAGTACAAGTCTCTGGTTCAGGCTTTGGCGCTGATCAAAGACACCATCTCCCAGGTGAACGCTCAGGTCAGTGAATATGAGAAAGCCGCCCGTCTCCGAGAGATCTGCTCGCGTCTCGAACCTAAATCTCAGGGCCGGATAATGGACGACCGGTTCCTCCGCAGAGAGGAACTCACTCAAAACAACCGGACGCTGCTGCACGAAGGCGCTCTCATGTGGAAGTCTTCAGGGAGGCAGAAAGGTGGGCCGCTAGTGTTTTCACATCTAACGTTGCTGTTGAATCGTGTTTTTCTCTGTTGCCAGGAAACATTATTGGAAGAGGCTACTTTTTTGTCTCTTAAAGTAAACTAAGATAGTGACCCTTACTTCACATAGGAGTCTGAAAATGTTTGCAGCACATGAGCAATAAATGCAACATAGAAATGTCAAATTAAATTTCATACACATCCACAATAAACTTACCCACATCAAACAGCAAACTACTTCTAAAACCTTAACCATTTCTAAAATCACTATCCTCAAGAACTGGAAATCAAAAAATAACACAAGCATCACACAATGGAAAAATGTACTTAAACAAATACTGTACATCTCCTTGGAAAACCCACCAACTCCCACAGAACAGTCTGGAACAGAACCTCCATCTGGACCCTCTTGTTCATTTTCGATAGTCTTAACTCTAGTTTTTCTCTCCTTGTACTATTTTTACCCCTCAATTGTTCCACACTTCTCTACTTTTTTACAATTTATTTCCTAACACCCCCTCCCATTTTTATTTTTTTGTTTATTTTGTTCTTGTTTTTTCTTTTATTTTACTCAGTAAAAGCCTGAAAACCAATGACCATTGATATTTGTCTCTGTAAGAGGCACCCCCTCTCCACCCACAACAATATCAATTTCTATCAATACCCTTTATCTGGCTGGGTTTTTTTATTTTCTTTTATTGGTTACTTAGTTATTCAGTTTGTACATTATGATTTCTGTTAATATTATCACTATTATTATCACTGTCGTTAATGATAATGTTTTTTTAATTGGTTTAAATGGTTTTTTAATTTATTGTTGTTACCAAATCCTTTCTTTCATTTCTCTCTCTCTCTCTCTCTCTCTCTCTCTCTCTCTCTCTCTCTCTCTCTCTCTCTCTCTCTCTCACGCCAACCAATGTATAATCAGGGTTTGTGCAGGTCATTAAAAAGCATTAAATGTCATTAAATAGATTTTATGACAATTAAGGTCTTTATTGGCATTAAAAAGCATTCAATGTCCAGAGGCACTTAAAAACTAAATACTCTTGATGGGGAAAAAAAATCATTGTTATGCACAATTTATTTTGACTAAATAAACATTTAATAATTTTGATTGGAAGTATAGTGTGATCATTGATGTACTGAAACCTTTAATTGGCTATTGTTTATGGCTGATACACGAAGTCACAACACCACACGCTTGGAATGCAACGTGCTGTGAGCATGTTCATGCTGTGGCGAAAGAGCAGAAGGAATATTAGCAAATGTCAGATAAAATAGGAAAATGTAAGTTTCAGCAAAAGTGATCAGAGGAGGAACCCTTCATAGCCTGGCTAAAGCCTGTGGATGGTAAACTGACAAAACTATATATAAAACAGTTGGACATGGGCATTAAGTTTCTTTAAAGTGGAATTAAAAAGGGAAAATTAGATTAGCTGATACCTGCAGAAACCCTGATGATGAATATGTAGTTAGTATCTGGTTTTGTTTTGGCTTATTTATTGTCATGTCTTTCACATGTTTTGTTGTACTGCATCACTTAAAAAAAAAAAAATATATATAT
>JAPTYQ010000010.1:25269421-25281513 GCA_029814465.1 Ostorhinchus cyanosoma
TGTCCTGAGGTCTTTGAGCTTCTCTGTACAGGACTGAAACACCCTGGACTCAGATCCTTATTATTGGCACTATATACATTAAAACTAAATTAAATCTTTAGAATATGTGTTTTGTTAAATACATAAACTTTTAAATCAAATTAGCAAACATCAGTTACCAAGTCAACAATGACCCACTTCAGTCGGACTAAAGACAAACTAGAAAAAGTTGTAAATTTACAATCCATCAGATTTGAAGGTATTGACAAGACAGTCACGTCCAGAACCTCAGTTTAATATAGAAAAATTCTGTCATGAGCAAGTGCACGGTGACAAAAGAAAAATATGAATTTATTTAGAGTAATTTGAGTCAGTATTTCATCTCTGACAAAAAGTAAAAGATACCATTTAAATATAGAAAACATTTTTTATCTAAATACTGGTAACAGAGAGTATCATTTCAGATCTGCGGTACAGTTCAGGTCCAGTCTAGGGTTAAAACCAGTAAACTGGATATCCAACACCATTAGAAGAACACAAAATGAAAGAAACACAATAAATATCAAATACAATATTTGTTTATTATATGAACTCTTCAACAGAGCATTAAAAACTGCTTGGTGACAAACAATACTGTGATGAATAATCTGGCAGCCTGGAAACAGATTCGAGGGCACACATCCAGACCACTGAGCTGCTCCTTTGACCCATTTATCGTCTGTTTTTACACAAAAAAAACTAAACAAAGATCTATTGTGATATGGCTGACGGGTGACGCCCTCGCGTCAGAGAGGCCGAGAAAACAATGCAGGATGATTACATATCGATACCAAGATTGTAGTTTCATTAAATGTCATACATAAACATACAGAGCTGAGCCAACAGGTTCTAGGAGTCCAGCACTTCTGAAATGTGCAAATGCTTCATATCAACTAATCTAAGAACACTGGGAACGCACCGTCTCCACTCTACCTCCATCCTCAGATCAAATGAACTCCAGCTCACCTTTGATTACAGCACTGGAGTTGAGAAAGTTTAGACACGTTCTAACTCCAGACGTGGACACTAAGGCCAAATCATTTAAGACAAGAAGAAGAAGAGGAACTCCTACTGGACCAAAAGAGCAGCAGTGAACACTTGAACCTCCACTCGCACAAATATCAGTCTGTACTAGAGTTTATACACTGGTTTTATACAAACCCATGGCATGCAAACAAATATACCAAAAATAACATGAGAAATCAACAAAGGCATAAATTACAAAAATAATATAAACTAAGAGCTTTGGCTCAGTCAACAGCCAACCAAATAGCACCACATAGTAAAGGGTCTGAAAGTGTTGAGTCAGGTGGACTGCTGCTGTGGTTTCAACCCAAACCACAGAGGCCCAAAGGGACTGGCTTCGGTTTGATATGTCAGGCCACTGGATGCAAACGTGTTCAGAGCTGTCACTGAACACAGACTCAACAACATTTAGATTTTTGGGTGTTATTTGTGCGCATCAAAATAAGTGTTTAGTGTCTGAAGCCGTTGGGTCACATCATCAGCATATTCACGGTTCCCACTTTTCAAGGATAATTCATAACTTTTAGAAACACAATGATTATATGAAAATTAAAAGCACTTTTTATAGTCTGGTTTAAACCAGCTCTATATGTAAAGTGTCATGAGATAACCTTTGCTTTGAATAGATGCTAAATAAAACAAATTTGATTGATTTTATTATACTCCAAAAAAGGATTAAATAAGCCATTTTCTAACAGCAGCAAAATAACGTAGATCAAAATAAGTAAAGCTACTCTTTTTACTCACATAATAACAACAGACCATCATTTGTCTGAGATCTGCACAAATCTTGTAGGAATCCTTTTCTGTGGGAACCATTTACATCTGATGAAACATACAGACCGTCAACAGCCACCGCATGCATCGAAAGCCTTCTGAAACCTCAGCAAACACTTGTGCCTTCAGCTGAGGTCATGACGCCTTTAAACCCAGTCACAATGTAGACAATGCAGCCACTTTCATCTGTGAAGGGTTAGTGGAACATGACGGAGGGAACGTCAAACCCAGGAAGAAACTGTTGAAATTCAAATGTGAAGGTCATTTCAGATAAAGGAGGTGTTTTTTCATCCAATCACACAAACATCTTTTTCCTATTTCGATGTGTTTTTGTATTTTCACAGCGGTGATCTTTCATTTCCATCAGGAGAAGCTTGGGAACACCTCTGTCCTCTGCAGGACTTCAGTCCACACCGTGGATCAGACGCATCATGTCGACCTGATCTGGTGTTTTGTTTTGTTTTTTTTTCAACTCTTCAACCCTCGATCAAATAGACCATTAAATCATTTCTTTTTGACTTCTTTTCAGTTCTGTAACACCTCGATCAAATATTTCTGATTTGTGCTCAGGTTATTAGAAATATTTCATCTCGTAAATGTTTCCTATCAATATTTCAACACTGTTTGTGTTAGACTTATATGATCTGGAGTCTTGGGTTTGAAAATGGGCTCTCCTCCCCCTCCTGTGTAGGACTTCCTGTCTGTCTTTAGACACGTATATGAAGCCGGTCCATCAAAAACAGGCTGGTGTATTTCTAGTGAAGTGGAATGTCGAGCCTTCGGGGATGCTTTTACCGGAACACCAGGACTGTGTGGGGCGCCCCGGGTCAGTGACCACAGGGGAGTGTCGCCACGGTGACGCCATGTGCACCCCCTCTGTCAGCTCTCAGGTTTTCTATCAGGAGTATGCAAATGTCTGTTTGAGCATGAACACAAGTTCCTAAATGGATGCACTTGGACTCTTACTGCAGAAATGAATGAAAATGTCAGTTTAACGCAGGAGGTGCAACTACTACCGTGTGACTGGGCTTCAGTGTTAAATGGTGGGCTGCTCTTCATTACATCATCATCGTCATCATTAAAGGAGGTACAGTCTGTATGGGTGGCTGCTGTGCAAGTTTCATTCATGTTGTGTTCGTCAGTTTTAATGCCTCCATCACATGCTTTACACCGGTGAGTCAGCCGGTGGGGTCGTAGATCTGCTCCACTCTTCCCTTTGCATCATGTGCAAATACACCAAGACTTAAAAGATCCATTTATGCATACACAATGTAGAAAAAAACTTCAATGATGGAAAAAATAGCAGTAAGTGAAAGAAGAATGCCATACTAGTCCTTTCAGTTGGATTTGTGTTCATCTTGGTCGTTCTCCTCTGGGAGTGTTTCCTGAGGCTGTGTGGGCGTGTCTTCGCTCTGATTGACGGCCTCTATGGGTTCTGTGTCAGGTTTTGTCGAGGGGCCCTCTGTCGGTGGCACTGCAGTTTGTGTACAGTTGATCGGTGTGAGCGCTATGGGAGGCTACAGGGGACAAAAAGTACAAAGTACATGAGATGGAGTTGGACGTAAACAGAGAATGATGCTCACATACAGAGGAGTCAAAGAACAGAGGACAGAGGAGCTGCAGTCGTCCCTCTGTCCACAGACACAGACAGCAGAGCCTCAAAGGTTCAATGGTGTTACTTTAACACCTGAACAGAGTCGGAGCTGCTGTGTGAGTGAACGGCAGAGGGATTCCTGCAGGCCCAATCAGAAAACCAACACCACGTCATAATGAAAGCAAAAGCTTCACAAAGAAAACTGGGCCTTTAGTCGCTCTGAAATACACACCAACACCACCGTCCCCCCCAGGCCTGGTCCAGAACTCACTACCCCCCCACTTAAACAATCACTAGTCATGAGTCCTACTGTGTGTATGACATGTAGAAACATTAAAGCACACATCTACTCTGCAGGAAAAACACATGTAAAAAAATTAAATACAATCAAAGCAACTGAATCAGATTTGAATGTTCTG
Organism: Ostorhinchus cyanosoma; assembly: GCA_029814465.1. NCBI lineage: Eukaryota > Metazoa > Chordata > Actinopteri > Kurtiformes > Apogonidae > Ostorhinchus > Ostorhinchus cyanosoma. The sequence continues at coordinate 25,273,256 of JAPTYQ010000010.1, forward strand.
GAAAATGGTAAAGTAGCAAAGCTCAGATAGAATACCTGCAGTGACATTCACAGACAGCTGAGCCCTCAGCGGCAGACTAGAGCACAGCCACAGTAAAATAAAGGGCAAGGAGCAGCGATGGGAGGTAAAGGGGACAGTAGAACAGAAACAGGCAGTTGGAATGGATGAAATTATTTAAAGGGTTTACTCAACTTGAAATTCTACTTTACTCTGCATGTTATTTAACTCTACATTTTTTTGTTCTTTTGTTGCTTGTTTTGGTTTGTTTGTTTTACAGTCTTTTTGTTCATCCGCAGTAGGTCAGTCATATCAAACTGGTATTCACCACAAATCCACTTCCAGTCCAGAACTGGGGCAGCTCCCTGCGCCACAGCGCTACACTGAGGCTGGTGAGCAGAGTGCAAGGCACCAGGTAGAGCAGGGCCGGCTGACCCATCTGCATCATAGCCAGGGCCACGAAGGTGATGAGCAGCCCCACGCCATACGCTGACACACAGGAGAAAACAACACACACATCAGTCAGACCCACCGCATCTGGACACATCTGTCTAACATCTGTTTTGACCCTTTAACCAGTGTGCAGATTCAGCAGAACATTAATAAAACCATTGTTTATCATTCATGATGAAACCCTAGTTACTGTCCGACATGTTGAAAAGGTCAAAGGTTATTTTCACCTTGTCTTTAAAATGTTCTCCAGTGATAAAATACAACACGAAGGCGCGTTCATGTTAAACTTTGGAGTTTGTATCTAGTATTTGCCATAATTCCCATCACACATGAAGGCAGCATTAAACTAGTTTTGTTGGAATAAGATTTAGAGTCAAACCACAGTACGATGGCAGATTACTGCAACTCAGGTCATGAAACTGCTTTTGAAAAGAAATGTACGAGTGTCACATTTGTCACTAGTGTAGTTGGGTTTAAAAAGTATAACCTGAAAATAAGAATGTCAGTTAGATACAGTCCATAGATCCATGTGCATGTACGTACCAATTGTACAGGCCACAAAATAGATCCTGGAGGACTGCGTTAAAATGTCAAACCTGTGACAGTACGCCACCAGCAGACCTGACAAAACACAAACACAGGAGGCATTCACATCAGGATCAACAGCTACTGGATTCATGAGGTTCCAGGTTTATCTGAAGAAAACTAAACTACAGGTGAAAACACAACGTAATATTGTCCAAATATGACAGAGAAACTCATGACTATGTAGCTGTTTTGACCAGTTCAACCTCTTATGCTGCAGGTTGAATGTCGTCTGTATTAACAGGCCTTTAACAGGAACTGCATTCATGAAAGATGATTTCATATATTTCTATTTTCAGATCTTATTTTGGAACTTGATTAAAATCACTTTTTAGAAAAGTAAAACACTTAAGAAAAGATTATTTTTCATTTGTTGTATTAAAGTTTAGACAAATCAGACAGTGTGCCAGAGTATTTCTTGTCCCTTTCAGAGCTGATCCTTCTCCTCCGGTCACAAAGCAAGAAGAATGTTTTATGTCCTAAAATGTCACAGGTTGTCTGAAGAAATCATTTCTGGTTGTGACAAGGAGCACATTCTGAGATCATCCATGTGACAGCACGATGTCTTACCTGGTACTAAGATATCACCGAAGCCCAGGAGGGAGAAGGGCCGGTCACACAGAGCCAGAGGAGACGAGTTTAACCGTGGCACTTTGAGCACCATAGGAAGCTGGAGCAAACAAACAAACAAACAAACAGATAAACAAACAAACAAACAAACAGATAAACACTGACAGAAGCTTTTGGAGTTTAAGGAGGAGAGGCACATCTAAGTACTGCATTCCAACACCTGAACCCCCACCCACACAAACACATCCAGGAAGCGCTGGAGTCCAGATGGAACTCACCTTTTCATGAGTGGCGGAGTCAGAGGGACCAGCCGCGACCTCCACCATGATACTTTCACCGCTCTGAGGAGGAAAGACACCAGACGCTACTGGACCTGATCTGAACTACATCCAATGAACGCAGGCTCAAAATGCTTCAAAGCATGCATTACTATTTCTCTGTGTCTACATCAGCATGGGTCATGTGTAAAATGAGGCTGTTAATGATGTGGATTCATATGAAGAGTAAGGATTTGATTTTCAGTCTAAGATCCACACATTTACTGGACAGGAAGACCAACAGAACACCTGACCTTCTGTCTTGACACTGCAAAACAGAAAACATTCTCTAAATATATTTGCAATAACATATGCTGTAACTATGACTGAAATGATTTCAGCTCAAAGCTTAGCATTTTTCATATGAACGTTCTGAAACACATAAATAAGCCCTAAAAATACTCTGACACTAGTGTGTTTGTTGTTCACGACCATGAAGAAAAAGGCAGTGTGCCTCATACTCGTAGGGATTTCATTTACAATAATGGGAACCAGAACAAAAACAAAACAAAAAGCAACACATATACTAACAAGGTGAGATCAGGACTTGTTTGAGTGGAGAAATGCCCAAAACAAATGATTCAAAACATAATGAAAGACATTCTGATGCAGTGCAGACGTACCTTTGTAAAGAAGGGTGTAATAAATACAAAGAAAACATCATAGACAAAAAGCACCGTCAGCAGTAACGTACACGCCTGCAGTCAGAGAAGAACAATTCAATTAGAATCTCAGATCGTTTTCATTCAAACTCACCCTATACTTTTCACATTGTTCTGGACTGTGTTCAACACACCTTAAATGTGGGCAGTCGGACTGTTTTGAGCATGTAGAGACAGAAGGCGATCCCCAGGGCGTCCTGTAACACCCACGCCCACCTGGATGTGAACACAGTGTCAGTTAATGCGGCTGTCATACTTTTATATACTACTCACACAGAAGAACGACAGCATCACTGTTACGTCATTCAACACATGCAGAACTCCAAACATGGTTAAAGTGCTCTGACCTGAAGCACAAACACCTTCCAACACTAAAGCCTTTATTCAGTTTGGTGCTTCTATATGTGTTTCCATTAACAGTTTTATGCACATTTGGACGCTTTATCTTTTAAGAAGCTAATTAATTCCCATTAAAAGTTTTATTTAGGCTCGCTGGTCATTTCTTCTCCAGTAGACTGTGACATAGACATGCGGATCCCCAGTGTCCTCTTACATCTATTCCATTAAAGCATTACAATGAACCAGCGAGAACAGCAGCGAGCGTGGACAGTCAATAACAGTGAAGGTTTTATTTGTGTGTATCACAGCCATATGTCACATGGTCTACAGCACCCCCTGCTGGTACTAAGCAGCCACGATTATTGACAGCCTGTTTAAGAAGACGCACATCATTCACAGTCTGGTTTGTTTTGTGTTTTTTTTGTAACCTCCCCATCGCTTTAATGTCATATCATATTTTATGGAAACATGGCCATTGTAAGAAATGACTTTTGGACAGTTTGACAGATTAATCTGCACCCATTTAACATTTTACAAGAATTTTGCTTCTGATAGTGGCACATGGCTAAGGTCAGGCCTCAACTGGAAGTTGAGACTCTGGAGGAAAATTATTTCTCAAACTAACTTAAATAAATAAAGATAACTTCACCACAGATTTTTTCAGCATTCAGTTTGACCAGTTCCATGTCAGATTTGTGCCTCGTGTCCACATTAATTATATAAAGATAGTAAATTTAGTCATGGTTTCATGCTCACGTCATATTTTCATTTGAACATCATGTAATAATTATTTTAAAAGGAATTTTAAGAGACAAAACATTTGCAGTCTGTTAAAGATAATCAAGTGGCATCTGGTTTTGTCTAAAATGCTTCAGTGGACCGCATTTCTCATTACCCATGATACACCTGACCATCTCCAAAACAACCATGACCTCACTGTCAAAGAACCAGGTGTAAAAAAGCATTAGTGAAAGGAAAACCACTACGTCTGCTTATGTTGAAGCCGCAGACATCTTCAGACTCTCAGAACAGGCCAGTGACTTCTGATAATGGCTCATTTCTGGGCAGTTTCCAGGTGTTGAGTTGTTCTATTCCTATAGTTTTCTTTTTCTATTTCAAAAATTTTGGAACAAACTGTGACTTTCATGGCTTGTAAAATTATCTTTTAAACATACAAACATATGTGTAAGGGATTCAATCAGGATCTAAATATTACTGACACTGACTCAGGGTTCCCACTCTTTCCCTGAAATCATTGTCCAGGACTTTTCCAAAACATTTTCAGCTGCTACAGAAGCATGTTATCACGTCATACACTAACCCATTCCTCTGTCCCCCTCATACTTTGAAAGGGTTCTTTTCTCCAGCTGAAACTAATATTTACCCAGACTGTTTCTAGGTTCATTACTCAGACATTTGATGTGCAGTCTATGGTTATAATTTATGAAAACTGATTCCAAATGTATGATAGAATAATGCAAACACAGCCCCAGATCACAGCGGAGCTACTTCATTAGCCTGACAAACTGGAGTTAGACTGTTCAACTGGACAATTCTTAATTCAACTTTCTCTTCTCTCTTACTTTCTCTCCTGCACTTCCTCTGTAATATTTGCATATTTTCAATAAATCACTGAAAAACTATTTGCTTTGTTTCATCTCAGTTTAGACACACTGGTCAGGGGAAGGATCAATAATTTTCCAGGTTAACTTAACTGTTTCCAGGACATTTGACCTTTTTTCTCATTTTCCATATGTTATCCATGACTGGAAAATTGGTCAATCATTTTCCAGGTTTTCCAGGACACATGGGAACCCTGTGACTATAATACAACTTTTTTTTTTTTTCTGAAATACAATCCCATGGGGCTCAATCAGAAGGAACATTGTCTGTGTTTAGGCTTCTCCCTCCTCCAGACTACTATTTAATATGACCCTCCATTTCAATAACAATTCTTCATCAGTATATTCGGCAGTTTTCATTAAAGATGAGGAGATGCTTTTTTCTATCCACTCACTGGTCTTCGTTTCGAAACACCATCCAGGTGATACTGACGCTGATGCAGAGTGCTGACAGTAGTAGCATGCGGACCTGTGGCTGCTTGTGCAAGTACGGCAGGTTGTTCTCTGGGATCCTATGGTTGGAAGATGGTGCAGATTTTGAAAAGCAAAGGACAAGACGACATACGTTATAGACAAGAGGAATTCTGTGTTATTATCTGCTATTCCCAAACAACAACGCAACAATTATATGCCTAAAAAAAATAACTTCCTATAACTGAGGTGTGAAATGAAAATAAACAACTTAAGGGAACATAGTGTATGTACAAGATAAAGTTATTTGGAGTTATTCATTGTGAAATTACTGTAACACAAATTAAAATATATATGACACTGAACTCTTACAGCAGGGTTCAAAAATGATGAGTATTACCTGCACTTGCAGAAGGGCAGCCTCCGGACGAAAGGCCAGAGGCAGCTGTAGAGGCCCACAGAGGACGCCACGCAGAAGATGGCAATGACCCAGATGGCTGCAAAGTGACAACAAGCACCAAGGAGAGGAGGAAATATTGTCTTTTATTTGTTCATTTTGTGCAGCGGTCTGATGCTCTGAAACCGTCATCAGCAGAACCTCCATCTATTCACCCATTCAGAGTTTTTGAACTCTGTTTTGTGGGGATTGAAGGCTAGTGCTCATCCAGTCCTCCAAATAGCATCTTCAAATGACTTAAGGCTCCAAGCAAAAGAGTCACAGAAAATTCCTCCAATGTTTTACAAACCAAAGCTGCCAAAAAATGTAGATATCTTTGAAAATAATTATGAAAAAAAGCTGCAACTTTTCTGCACTTCCCTTCTCATGTGATTTTCAGTGCAGCGCTTCCTGATTATTGTGATTAGATGCAGGTTGTTCGGATCAGATTGATCACTTTAATCACTGAAAATAGTCAAGAGCAACATGCTTAAATGTCAAAGGTATAAAACTACAGCACTATAACATTACATCATCATGCTGTAACATTCCAACATGTAGTGTTCCATTTCCTATTTTAAGATTTCCACATCTATCTCCATAGCTCTGCTCTGAAGGGCCTCTGCCCAGTGGAGTTCTGCCAGAGAAAGTGGGATTAAGTTCCCTCTGAAGCAAGAGTACCCTACAGAACCATGATGATGATGATGATGATGATGAGAGTGGAGAGACGTGAGTATCATCGACTCACTCACTTAACACAGATTACTATCAGATAATGCAGGCTTTTCACAGCAGTAGTCTGATCTACTTCTTGTTTGTTTCAAGAGGCCAACCTGGAGTAAATACACTGTAGACCTAATATTTTAAGAGTGCGTTAGACACAGTAGATACCACGACATGAGTCTGAATTAGGGGCGTAACAGTACAGAAACATTCTGGTTCAGTATATTTTCAATAAGTTTTCAGTACAGTGAAGGAAACCAGAAAACTGGTGATGCTTTTCTTTTTGGCATCAAGTCTTTGTTTTCAGTTATTTTCTTTTATTTTCAATGTTGTTACTAGTGACTCACTCCATGCGCAGGGGCGTGGTCTGCATGGGCAAACTGATAAAGCACGATTGTGATTGGTGGATCTGTGTGCAGTGTGTGTCAGGTGAACAGGTTGAAATCAGATGAGAACACGTTGGGTTCATTTGCCTCCTACATTGAAGGACTTTGCGATGTGACTATTGTGCACATGTACATTGAGATGATGATGCTCAAACGATATATTGTGCAGCTGTAATATAATTTGATTGCAAGAGGAGCCCCTGCAAACACAAATTTAGGGAAAAGCATGCAGTTCACACCTAAGCCATCTAAACATCTTAGGAAATCCCTGAATGGGGTGGAAAGCACAACTGAAAACAATTCAATTCAACTACTTGTACTATGTTTGAACTACTCTCAGATTGTCATATGTCTTCTCTGAATGTCTCATCCATTACTTACTTGTTAAAAAGATTGAAGATTATGCAACACTATCTTTTGTACATCTGCACTGAAATTAGAAACGTCCTAACTGGTTTAACCTGGAGCTACAGAAACTAAAATAAGTGAATTCAAAGATTAAGAGGGTTTATGAGGCTAAAAGGTAACAAAGAGGATTTAAAATACTATTATCTGTTGGATCTTGGCAGAATACAGGCTTATATCAAAGAGCCCTACGCTACAACAAAAACAGAGACAGACAGGATGTTAATGGTTTATCTTCAGACGAGTAGAGTAACTGTGTCTTACCAAGGCGGTCATAGAAGAAGTATAGAAGCACCAACATGCTGCAGCACATGACCACGAACACACAGATCATGATGGGAGTGACATCCACGGTCTCCTCATCCTGTTTCTCTGTACTGTCGTCACGCTTGTGTTTCATGTAGCGTCTGTAGGATTAGAAAAGCAACACACACTTTGACTAAAGGCTGTGAATTCTACCAGTTAATAACTAACACCTATACACATGTATTTTATGTTCTTTTAGTAAACAGTATTTACACGTGGTAAAAATCAGGATGTCAATTCTACCATCATTCCCAACATTCAGTAAGAGCTTCCTCTCCCAGGTCAAAATGTCAGATACAATCATACTGCAGAATGTTTTTAGCCTGTGGTCATGAGTGTCCAAGACCCCGTCTGACTGTGCCTTTAGTCACCTTGGTAACTCAAGCTAGAAGGGACAGACTCCCATTGAATTAAGGTGGTGAGTCACTTGTACGGCCTTTAGTGGAGAAGCAGAGGTTCAATCCTCAGCCTGAACAGTGTTAAAGGAGAAAAACGGAGCACTCACACACTCATAAGGCTTTTCCAAGACTTTATGAGTATTTTATGGAGAGACAAAACCTCTGATAAATTTAGAAACTGGAGTTGGAATGCACGCAGACTGGAACTGTGTGTCCATGCAGGGGAAAGTTGAGTAAACATTAGTGAAAACCTATAATTGGATGGTTTGGTCCTTCACAGAAATGTAGCTTTATATAAACTAAAGTACTGCATCAGATTAAAAACATTTATTTACACACTGAAGAGGAATACCTAACTCTAGTTTATCAGTGACTTCAGTAGGCTAAACATAACCTGCTTTGGTTTCACTATGTGACCAGTAGTGTCTCATGTACTCACTAGTGTATTTCATAAGAATCTGCAGGAGACTCCACTCGGAATCAGAGAAAAATAGATGTTGCTTTTTACTGCTGAATTACTAATCAATATTTCCAGTGTCCTGTTCTATTACACTATTAACTACAGCCCTACCTCAAATCCTCAAATTCTTTTCGATGTTCAGAGTCAAGTAAAACAGATTGTAATCTTTGTCCACCATGGGAATGGAA
>JAPTYQ010000010.1:25318277-25334059 GCA_029814465.1 Ostorhinchus cyanosoma
ACCTCGCAGTACTAGTTTAATGTGTTCCATGACCGAGCTCATTTTGCAATTTACTCAATTTACAAGTCAATTGTCCCAATTGAAATTAATTGAAATATAATTCATCTATTCCAGCCCCCCCAAACCACCCAAAAATCCTTTTTAAGGATTTTTAAAACAGAAAAAGTGCAGTTAGAAAATAACAATTCTAAAATTATAATCAAAGAAAATACAAAAGAAATAAACTGGCTTTATTAACTTATTTACCTTAAAAATGAGACTATCTGTGTACTTGAATGTGAACTGAGTGAGAGGAGGCTGCTTCTTTTGGGGGAGGGGCATGTTTAAGCACAGTGCTAACTAGCAGTGGCTAATATGAGGCTCACTCGTACTGTGGATTTCTACTTGTATTTCAAGGCAAAAATACTGACAAACCGTGGCTCATAAAGCAAATTACTCATACAATGGTGTACTCGTACTGCGAGGTTCTACTGCACTTTAGATAAAAGGGGTCTGAGTGTAGTTTTGGGTCTTTAATGACACTGTGGTAAAGCTGCGCACTTCTGCAGGTGTAGTGTCTTACCTTTGATCTGCATCAGCATAAGGTTCTTGTACGGCACTGCACTGTTGTTGGACATCTGCTCTGTGATGTTGACACTGCGGAGGCTCACACTGCTGAAGTTCTCTTTACTGGCCAAACCTGCCAGAGCAGCTTCAGAATATTCTGAAGTTTTGCTTACTGAAATGAATAGAGAACATAAGTACAGTACTGTACCCTTTTGCACTTTGACAGTTCAGGTTGTACAGTTCATTTGCACTGGTAAAAGCTCCTCATAGTATTAACATCAGTGAAATTACTGAAGTGTGTTCTCCTTCCTAATGACAGATTGAGTGATTGGACACATTCAATCTGAGCTGTATCCTGGGGTCGGTTCTGTTCAGATATACGATGGGTGTTGATATACATCTCTATGCTGATGACACTGCTTCTGTAAAGCAGATGCTGAACTTTCTGTTAAATCTCTTTAATGCTCTCCTCATGGAAAGACACACTCAATAATCATAAACGAATACAGATAAAACTGAATCAACACTAAGTTCTACATTTAAGAACAATACAAATATTGAAAGATTCATGTATATTGTAGGATCTTTGAATTAGGACAAATGATTCCTTTATGGGAATAATGAAAAATTTCATTAGCATTTCAGAGAGATGCAGAATCAAGCAACTTTGTCACAATTTTAGATTATATTAACTTTTTACATATGCCATCCTTTTAATTTAACTGATTAATTTTCCTAATACACACACAATCACACACACACACACACACACGCATGCACGCACGCACGCACGCACGCACACACACACACACATACAGCCTTTACTATTTTTTATTTTAATTATTATTATTATTTTTTTTTTAATTCAAATTATTTCCAGCTACCTCCACCCATAGGTAGCTGGGAAAGGTTCCAGGGACCCCATGATCCTCTTGAGGACTAAACGGTTAAGACGATGAATGAATGAATGAATTATTTTTGTATTTTTATTGAGCTTCCTTTAATTGTTTTGTAATCATAAATTCATCTCCACATTTTTGTTGTAAATCCTTCATTAAATATTTGTGTACGTACTCTTCTCCGCCTTTATCCTCTTGCTTTCCAGCTGACCCACATTCAGTCTCTGCTCAGTGTACTCCTGTCTGATGTCCTCCCTGGCTGCCAGCATCTTCAGAGGATTTCTGGATGCCTGAACGTTCCTGGATGGACGAACCGCCCTCTTGTGCTGCACCACAGCTGAAGAGAGCCTAGGTAGGGGAGGAACACATGTATGCTCATATACCAGGAGGTGTGTGAAGTGCATGTTCAATCCTGTACTACAGAGGCTCTATTATTGTCTCACTTTGGTCCCTGAGAACCGAAGATGGAATCAAAATCCTCATTGATCTCAATCCTGGTAGGCATACGTGGAAATTCGGAAACACGTCTGTAAAACTTGGAGAAGATCTCATCATCCAGCTTCATCACTTCCTTCACTGCCTTCTCAGTCACTGTCAGAGTGGTTTCCTGCAGACCTGCCACTGAAAAAATAATATTAGAAACATCAGATAATGAATTATTCAGCCTTGATCCTCAATAAATGATAAATCAAAATAAAGCACAGACAAAATGTAAGTATATACGTAGGATGCCACGAAGATAGGTTTGTGCTTAGAAAATTCATCAGTGGGTGAACAATCCATTTTTTCAAAGGAATTATTTTTTTTCTGGATGTGAAGACAGGGACACACTGTTTTACTGCAATATTAGTTAATATGCTTAAAGTGAAGGTGGAAGTTCATACCTTTGCTATTCAGACGTCCCAAGAAACTCTCCAGCTTGTCTAATTTCTTATCTGACTCCATGTCTGGCCTGGCCTCGATTTCTACAGTGAAATAAGCTGAATGATGACACAGGCTCACAAGAAAAAACGATATTCCTTCAAATAAAATACTGACAGCATTGGGTCAGTTCCATCATGATGAGTCAAGTCTCATAAGTATAAAACAGACATAAAGGTGAGCTCGTGTAAATGTATTTATGGTAACAGACAAACGGGAAACACAATCTGATTGAAACATTATTTCAAATAATAAACTCCTCTGACGGAGAGGTTTTTAGCTGAGATGACAGTAATCTGGATGGACTTGTAACTTTATCTCACCCTCTTGTGGTTTGCTGACAGCAGGAGTGCTGCCCTTGAGTTTGGTGGAGACTGGTGACAGGATGGGACTGATTACTGAAGAGGAGGCAGCCAGGCCTGTGGACAGACAGACCCACAACAATATAAAGAGCATTCTGGAACACTTTGGAGTCATGTCATTATGATTGCATTTCCATCTTCTATGTCCTGAAATGTGCATGGAATAATAATTCTTTGCACATTTTGCACCCCCCCCCCCCAAAAAAAAAGACTTCCAAAGCTCAAGCTAGAAAAGTAGAGTCCCCCTCTTTTCTTGATGAAGGGGCTTGAAAGGGCTTCATTCATCAACCCCTGCAGTTATACTGTGTGTAATATTTTTAGCTACATTCATTGGCCTCTAAACAGAGTCTGTTTATCAGTCAGTCATCATCAGGTTTAATTTGATCTGATTAACCTTTACAAGGAACTGTTTTTGGGTGAGGTCAAGGGCGTCACGGGTGGACAGCCCTCTACTTTTTGATTCATAACTTTTGAACCAGACAAGGTTCGAACAAATCTTACACATAATTGCAAAGGTCTAAATGTCATCCAATCCAATCCACTTTATTTATATAACACATTTAAACAACAAGAGCATTTCCAAAGTGCTGCACAATAAATACATAAAATACATAAAACTACAACAATGCAAAAAAAAGCAATAAAATCAAACAGTTAAACGTAATAAAATCAATAAAAATAAATAAATAAAAGACACAGAGGCATATGGAGTTAAAAGCCAGAGAATAAAAATGGGTGTTAAGACCAGACTTAAAACACTCCACTGTGGAAGCATCTTAAACATACTCAAAGGGCAACATATAGTTTCAAATATTTTTAGATGAAAAATGTCAAACACTACTGCGTCATGGATGGACAATGTTCTCCAAAGTGAAGTTCCTCTAACATTTTCGTCCTCAAATGTATTCAGTGTATGCCTTAAACCCTAAATTTTACAACCTAATAATTGGTTTGAGGAAAAAAATGTGATCATACCTGAATAGCAAGAGCTTAAAAAAATGGCAACAAAAATAAATATCAAATGAAATGTTTTTTATTTCAATTATCAATATCATATACATTTTATTTTTTACATTTTACATACATGTATTTTGGATAGATATATGCATTTATTAATTTTAAATACTGTGTGTTTAGAATATGACATAAATAATGTAATAGTCAAATATCAATGTATTTGGAATAAATGTAGTTTATTTATAGAGTTTATAAAATAACCCTGGAATGACAGCAGAAAACTGTGCCACTTTACAAACATTCACACTCAGAAAACTCCTCCATTTTTTTCCACACATTTTTTTGTCATTTCAAAATAGATTTTCCTGAAAATAAAAGTAATTATATACCCAAAAATATAAATTTGGTGTAGATTATTGCAACAAAATTTTTTTTAAGCTTCCGTTGACTTCGCCTTTTTGCTTTAGACGTCAGAGCTGTAATAGGCAGTTAATTACTAATAACTAAATTGTTAAGAACTAGTTAACTCATAAATGAATATGCATTAGGCATTAATCATAGGGGATTCCAGAGGATCTGACAGCAGAAATGGATTATAGTATTCATAATTACATCTCCATCAGTGTATAATCCTATGAAAATAATAACTTGCCTTTCATGGAGTCTTAATAAATGTTATAACAGTGACATAATGGGTAGGTATGTTATCTAAAGCTTATTAAAAGAAATGTAATGAAATATGATAAATGTAAATTTTACAGAGATTTTCAACTACATTTGAGTCTCTCAGCTTTTAAGGGCAGAACATGTGTCACCTTCAGTTTTCATTCATCACTTTTACCTGGATCCAAAGACAGAAATCAACAACTGACCAAACAAAGAGGAACACTATTTTTCAGACTTTTTTTTTTTACACTGACCTTTCTTAACCATACGTGCAGCCACAGTGTACTGAGTGGAGTCATTGGCTGCTCCTTTGCCTTTTGTCTTCCAGGCATCTTCACGAGTGGAAATCATTTGTTTCCTCTCCTCAATGGTCATCTGGGCCTTGATCTCCTCTCCCATCCCCTGCACAAACAGGAGGAACCCAGACAAATGACCACATTAGCATTATTTTTACTACCAGGACAATAAACTCTCAGACTTCAGTGTATAATCTACATCTACTACATCATCTTCCACAAACCTTCACTATAACTTCAAGTGATTCCACATTTCCCATGGGAGCAATTATTCATGTAGTAAGAGTATCCAACCAGGCAGATATAACCAGATTAGATCATTCAAGCATGCTCAGCCAATGTACTAGACTATAATCTAGTCATTTCCACAGTTGGAGTGACGACTGTACTCATGCTGTTGAAACCAAATAAAACCCAACAGCACCCAAAGCGCCTTTCACATGATTAGCTGCAAACCAAGCAAGAGAGATAAGTACATGCAGCTCGTTGGAGAGGACTCAGTGCATGTCCTTACCTGACTGTGATGGTCAATATACTGACATTTTTGGCCAAGGGAAATAGTAGGAGAAAAGGTGGAAGAAAAGACAGGTTCCTGGAGGATGTAGAGGTGGGTGGACAAGAGGAAGAAAGGAAAGGGAACAGGTAAACAGGAGGAAAAACAAGATCCATGCAGATGAGAAGAGGCTGAAGATGTAAGAAGGAGGGAAAGGAGGACAACACAAAGCCACACACAGAATGCTATTTCTGTTGTATTATGTGCTATTTGAAGCGTTCCATAACGAATCTAATAGCAGTTAAAGAGTCTGGATCACCTTTGAATGTCTGAAAAATATATACGATATGTTGCAAGAACAGACATCCTTAAAAGTAGATATTAAGTAGATTCAGTGAGGAGGAGTCAATCTTAAAAAAAATAAAAAGCACAAAAAGTCATTAGCAGCCATTTTGTTGTTAGTGGAGCAAAAAGCAAAAGCACTTTTCTCGCTGCTACAATCTAATTTAAAGCAGGAGTTACTTGTGCATTATTTACAACAGGGGTGTCAAACTCATTTTACTTAGGGCCAAATTTGATCTGAAGTGAGTGGACCAGTGAAATAATAACATAATAATATAGAAATAATGTCAAGTCCAAACTTTCCTCTATATTTTTGAGCGAAAAAAGTTAAATTATGAGATGAAAATGTTTATATCTACCAACTATCCTTTAAAACAATGCGAATAACATGAACAAACTAAAATTTCTGAAAAAACTAAGTGCAATTTTAACAACATTCTGTCTCGGTTTATCATTTCCACATGCAAATTACAATGTACAGATCACAGTGGATCAACAAATACACAAAACATTTAATAACAGGCAGAATATTGATAAACTTGCACTTCAGACATTTCAAAATGTTCATATTCAGGTTATTTGCATTTTTGTGAAATTATAGTTTGTTTTAGTGTAAATACAGTAAAATGACATGAACATTTTTACATTTACAAAGAGAAAAATTTGGAGTTGTGTGTATTTATAGGTTATTCTGATGGCATTTTACTGATCCAACCCACTGGAGATTAAATTGGTCTGCATGTGGAACCTAAAATAATTAATATCTTCAGTGTAATTTTTGCATTTCACAAATTCATCCCAGGGGACAGAAACTGTGCTTCCATAAAATGAATTAATGAAGTAAATTTGATGCAAAATTTGGAAAGTCATGAAAAACAAAGCGAAACAGGCAAAATGTACCTCATTTATCTGTCTATAATTTTTGATATAGTGTTAGACATGTTTGGGAATATGAGATCATTAACATGTAGCCCAGGGAATCAGGAGCTTAGAATGAATAAAATTCTGATTTCTCTTACTTTATCCATTGTTGGACACATTTGACATAATGTAAATCCACTAGTCAACATAATATAAAACCTATGCTCAAACAGTGGATCTAGATTTTTTTTCTAACTGAATGCCTCTTTAAGATAAGTACAATGTCGTTTTAGGGCCACACAGGAAAAATACAAACACTTGTCACTATGATATTTCAAGAACAAAGCCATAATATTATGAGAATAAAGTCGTAGTTTAAAAAAAAAAAATCATAATTTAATTAAAATAATGTCGTACTTTAATGAGATTAAAGTCGTAATATTTTGAAAATAAATTTGCAATAGTGTGATAAAAAGTCATAATTTAGAAATCGTAAGCCTTAAGCCTTGTTGATGACAGAGTTTTGGGTGAAACAACAACTTTCACTTGTGTTGGACCGGACGACTAACGATGTGTTGATGGTGGGCGGGGCTAGTAGGCTCGTTATTTCATTATGCGTAAACCCCAAATATAAGTAGAACCTCACCAAATGTTCCGAATACTCCATTATACGAGTGGGTACAACTTTATTCTCCGAAATGAGTATATTTTTCCGGCCTGTTTTAAAATGTCATTCTCGTAATATTATGGCTTTATTTTCAATATATGACGACATTATTCTCATAACATTCTGACTTCATTTTCATAAAATTATTAGTCTTTTTGTATTCGACTTCATTCTCATAAAATTACGGCTTTTATCTTGATATTTTGCGACTTTATTCTTGTAGTGAGGAGTCTTTTTATTTTCTTATGTGGCCCTAATATGCCATCGTACATAAAATCAGTAAAAGTGCAGTAAAGTATAGAGAAGTTCCAGCTTTTGAACATATTCCAACAAATACCCCACCGCTTTAGAGGGTAGCAATAAGCACTGCAAGTAAACAGCACCAAAAAGCCAGAAAAGACTGTGCACCAAACCTCACACAACATTCACACAAAGCTGTAATTGGACAACACGGGCCCCACAAGAAGCAGATTGGTTTACGATTGGTGTACGGCTGCCAACAAGGCTTACCCATAGCTGTTCAGACACAGACGCAGCAGAGTACTCTTGAATGACCACCCCTTCCTCCTAAAGGGTTAAACACAGGGGAAGGACTCATTTAGAAGGAGGAGGGGGGGCAGCCATTGTTGCCTTAATGGGTTTGGGGGTGAGACTGCCTGGAGGATTACCATCCATGGTTTAAGCAGGCAGTTTTGCCCAGCAGAATACTAATGTGAAGTAAATAAGACTGCAGAAGAAAAAAAAAAAAAACAAATCTTGAGGTCCTTTGAGCTTCTAAATTCAATTTTGAATCCGCAGAGAGGCATATAAATACATAAAAGAGGTTTTCTAATACATTCCTTCTGTCAAAATTGCTTTCAGTGTGATTATCTCTTGAGGTCTAAGTGAAATGTAGCCTGAAGCTTACCCAGATCTGAGCTGCTTGAGGAAGGAAAATTCTCCCCAATAGCCCAGACTGCTAATTCTACAAGCAGACTGTCCCATATGCTCCTCAGTCTACAGCCTACGGGGTTGGATGCTGCACTGATTTGGTCCACTGGGCTCAAACAACAGATGGAATAAAGTGAGAAGTGAAAGAAGCTAAAAAAGTGATGACGCAAGCTAGCATGGCATCCTGATAGGATAGAGGATGTAATGTGGAGCTGATGTTTTATTTACTGTAATAAAGGCGTTCAGCTACAATATCCAGAGACTACTGGGGGGATAGTTTGGTAATAAGAGTAATGAAACCAATGTTGGATAATAAAGAGGTGATTAATGCCACAGACAGAAACTACTACAAGGATTTCCAGTAACTGGTCACAGCATTAAACATACTGTGTAATTTGTTCAGTATTACCTCGAAAGAAAATATCTGCATACCAGTGATGAACATAAGTATGGATTTGGACTTGAAAGAATTATTATCCATTATGGCTATTATTCATGTATTTTATGCATTGTATTTTATATATTTTATGTATTGTGTATTTTATGTATGTATTTTTATAGAGCAGTTTTTATTGGGGTGTCAATTGGTATTAAAATATAGGAATATTACAATAAGTTTATTCACTTTCCTGAATAAAGTAAAAAGTGTCTTTTGAAAAAGTTTAGAAATGTTAACCTGACCACAGCCGTGGGTGGAGGAGGTTTCAGTTATAATTGATTAAACAAGAAGAAAACAATGTAAACGATGTACAGAACTAAAAGATGTAATAATATTAAAATAAGAACTAAAAATGACACAATACCTTCCAGAGACAGTGTTTTAACGATGGAACATTACAGTTAGGGTTACATTACTAACCCTAACCCAAGGGGTGGAACAGTACAGAACCATTTCGGTTTGGTCCGTTTTCGGTGCAAAGGTCTTTGGTTTAATTCATTTTCGGTACAGTGAAAAGAGATCAGTGTGTGCGCGGGGGGGGGGGGGCTCATCCATTTTTTATTGGCTCCACCACTATTATCAAAGATATTATCAAAATTGTGTTCAAATATTTTTTTTCAAATATAAATATCAAAGGAAATACATTATAGAAATTAAGTGAAATGATGCTACAACACTACAGCCTCATTCTAACATGGACCCCCAACATCCACGATAAAATCAGCCCAGTAACATCGCACTTAACGAGCGCAGACTTCTCACCAACTAGTCCAGAAACGGGATAATACAAAATGCACTCATTCAACGAATTTTGTGTTGTGTTGGGGTTAACGCATTAATGAGGGAGGGCACAAATGAGCCCAGATTGGTAAAGCAAAGGTCCTAAACACAACATTAAAGATCTTTTGTGTTACTCTAAGAGGTGTGATGATACTTCACATTCATGAATCTATGGGTGGAACACTATGGAGACTGCGGATGACTAGTGTAAGATCATTTCAAATATGAGGCTGATGAACACACAATGAATCAACATCCAATGAAAATGTCAGTTTTTCTGAA
The DNA here is from genome assembly GCA_029814465.1 of Ostorhinchus cyanosoma. NCBI lineage: Eukaryota > Metazoa > Chordata > Actinopteri > Kurtiformes > Apogonidae > Ostorhinchus > Ostorhinchus cyanosoma. The sequence goes on from JAPTYQ010000010.1 coordinate 25,327,719, forward strand.
ATCTGGTTATTTTACATTAGTCACATTAGCCTTAATCACTATCTGCTTTGATCAGAGATGTATATCTTTTAATTTAAAGTTAGTTTAAAGTTTTAAACTTGCCTATGATCATCTGTTTTATTGTATACATGAATAAATGTGTGGATCCTGACCTTCTTCTCATTGGTCTGCTCTGTGTCCCACGACTGAGCTTCCTGCTCCGAGGCCTCCTTCACTACTTCCTGCTTCTTGTTGATCCTATTCCTCCAGTCCTCTTCACCACTCTTCTTCAGGAGAGCCACTCTGAAAATGTTTTTTTTTAAAAATCACTGAATTTGGCAAATTATCTAATGTGACATGAAGAGATACAAGCTTATAACTAATCTAACAGTGAACATGCCATACTTGATCATATTCATAGACTGTACACTAGATGAAAAGATCACTTCTCTACAAACATACTGTATGCTGCGTTGCCAAGGATACACAATAAAATCTTTCATTAATTGAAATAAAAACTGTCCGTGACACTGGAGATGCTTTTGTAACTTGCCATTTGCATTTCACATTATTTTTATCAAGGTCATAAGACAAAAAAATCTTTCAAGGGTGAAAAACCAGGTCACAGATTTCTACTCTGCAGCCAACAAATGTGACTGTTGAAAAAGGTCTCTAAAGACAACAGGAGCAGCGCAGATAACGGATGGCTGAGGGGTAAAATAAAGTATGTCATCATCTCTGCAGCATGAATGTGGACAGGGCAGAAATGAGGGCAGTAGGAAGAATCAGTTAAATCTCAGAGGATTTCTTCCAGTCCACACAGCTCTCTGCTGGCTGGGAGGAAAAACACAATGTTTCTAAAAATTTATCTTGTTCACCTCCTGAAGTGTAGGGAAGAAACCTATATACATCAAATAAGGGCAGTCATCTGCCCGATTCTGTCAAAAACTCTACTTTTAGGCTGCTTCGACCATTGACCTCAACAGAAGGTCAACAGTCATCTGCAAGATGCATCTGACCATCACTGACATATTAGCTTTGGTATCCTCCTGAGACCCAGCCATGCATTTTTGTCCTCTGTAGTGGACAAAAGTAAAAAAAAAACAAAAAACAACAGAAAACACTGTCCTCTGCAAAATGGACGTCACAAAAATAAATAAATAAATGCACGCACGCACACGCACGCACGCACGCACGCACGCACGCACGCACGCACACAGATAGATAGATAGATAGATAGATAGATAGATAGATAGATAGATAGATAGAGAGAAAGATAGATAGATAGATAGATAGATAGATAGATAGATAGATAGATAGATAGATAGATAGATAGATAGATAGATAGATTATCTGAGTAAACTTGTAGCATTATGCTATTTCCAATCAAGACGATTATTTATAGAAATAAGCCAAAACGTCAATTTCCTTGTCTCAGGAGAATATGATGCCAAAATAACCATAATTAGGGATTTGTAACTCAGAATATGTTCTCCATTCTAAACCAGGGCTTTGGACACTACTACTTTGGAGTGGGTCGTTGTCTCTTAGGGTCAGTCTTGTGGTTTTACCATATATTAAGAGGCCCATATTGAACAGCACCTAAGACTGAACTATGTATAACTACTTACTATCAATAAGCAATGTTTAGGAGTAGTTCTGGGGGAAGATTGTTGATCTAGTAGTTTGCAAAGCACAGTCATATAGAAGATATTATCAAAAGGGCTACATAAAGACTAATAAGAAGTAATGCGCTATTTTATCTACATCTATTGGATGTTGTCACTCTATGTTACTTGTAACTTACACCAGTGACCATATGTGGATAAGAAGGTGGAGCTTGGAAAGAACTAAGTTAATGCTAACTTCCTGAAAACACAGATCACATCATCAGAGACTGTCATGCCAAATGCCACCAAGTAATTTCAGCTGCTTGGTGAATGTTAACACATGCAGTTGTGACTGATAACTGTAATCTGTGTATGAGGAAGACGGTGGAGTGGGGAGGAAGAGGATTATTGTTTGGAAGGAAAATTGCAATCACGATTTGTTTTGCATGAGATCGTTTTCTCTTGAGCGGAGGCTGCTCCTATTGGAGGGAGCAGGCCACTGACTAGTGGCAGCTAGTATGAAGCGTACTCGTATTACAGATTTCCACTCATATTTACTCAGGAGCCACAGCTCATAAAGCAAATTACTCGTACAATGATGTACTCGTAATGCAACATTCTACTGTATATAAAATATGTACTCCCTGTAAAGTTACAAGGGAGGACATTTGCTATATAAACCAAAACTGTTTTTGTAAAGTCACCATTTTTATTGTCATCTAATTTAAGTCCCAGACCTTAAGAGTCATCACTGTAACAAACCACTCCTGAACATCCTCAGTCTTATGAATAAGTGTGAATCATTTTTCAACTTTGCACCACTGCTCACCTCTCCTTGATAGACATCTGTTTGGTGGACATGCCGTCAGACAGTCGTTCCCCAGACTCTGTGGGCGACAGCAGATCTCCTGAATGACCACTGTGCCTACTGAAGTCCTCGCTGTGGTCCAGAGGCAAGGACTGGGGCTTTACCAGTGCCTGGGGGAAGGACTGGGGTTTGGGTGGTGTTTGTGGAGGCACCTGTGGTTTGGGCTGAGGCTGAGGAGGAGCTGCTGGTGGGTAGGGCTTAGGAAGAGGCTGGGTAAATCCCTGAGGTTTGGGCTGGGCTTGTGTGGACTGGGTGAAAGGTTTGGGATAGGTTGGCGGTGGCTGGGAGGGTTGAGAGGGCTGGGTGTACGGCTGTGGGTGGAGATATGAGGAAGGTTTGGGTTGTGTTGGAGGCGGCGGCTGTACGAAGGGTTTGGGAAGAGTTTGAGGAGGATGAACAATGGCTTGTTGCTGGTTGCTTGACACGTGGGATACAGTTCGAGAGGACACTTTAGCTATCAGTGGCTTCAGTGGTACCGGATGGTCTGGCAGGTCTAAAGAGAAAAGTAAATATAATCATGCAGTTACTGTGTTGGAAATGAAAACTTACTGGTACAAATTATTCATATATTATCAGACCTTTGTAGCAGTGGAAAATATACTTTGCTTGAGTATAAACACCATAAAAATGTACTTTACATGAAAAGTTCTGCTTGAAAAGTCTTGCTTAAGAGAAAGTATAGAAGTGTTATGATGAAAATATAGATGAGTATTTAAGTGAAGGTACTAATTTGGTCACTCACTGACTGGACTGATATCGCATTACATATACATCAATACATTAGCATTAGCAGATCTGAATGTCCATGGTGTTACAGTGTGGGCGCATCAACAGATTCCAGTCCGACCGCTGTTAGATTATCGCCATGCTCCAGTGAAATCATCGCTTAAACAGATGCAGACAAAAACATCAGAGATTCCACAAAAGAAATGGGATTAGAGTTCTAAATCACTTTGTAGAGGTTGCGGCGGCGGTGGGGGGGTCATTAACAGTAAAGGATGTCATGAATACGAACATGTGCTGATTTAATACATTTGCAGTCATTGTGGAGAGAGTGTGTATTTCAATTTGTGAGATATGTTACATAAAATCCTGTTCAAAAAACATTGATTGATAATGTTGTTGGAGAAACACATAGATAATTGTACAAAAACTTAAGTTAATTATTTGAATTACATAAGATTATAGACAGGGACAAGGCCTGTGTTAAGTGAATCTCTGCATTGTAATTATTTAGCACTTCATACTATATGTTGCTTTTTATTCTCCTCTGGATGTGACTTTCATTTATGTAAAGCACATGGAATAGCCTTTGTGTATGGACTATATAAATATACTTGGATTACCACTACATCAATCTCCCTTTTATTCTGTCCCTTAGATGTGTTGCTGTTTATGAATATATTTACATATTTCTTTATACTGCAAAAAAAAAGAGAAGGAATTTAAGTCTTTGTTTTTTTCTCAATACAAAATAATTCTTGATGAGCATCTTTTTCATTAGAAGAGGAATCTCATTGTAAGAAAATATATTAAACCTTTTCTTCTTTCTTTTTCCTAAACAATACAGCTAACAATGAGCTAGGTTTAGCCAGTAACAAGCTGAGCAACAATTTATATATCCCAACAACACTGTCTTCCTTATTTTGAGAGTAACAACACTTTTCAAACTTCTCAAGCAAGTATTCTTTTTTTTTTAAGTTTAACTTTGTGTCCTTGGTTGTAATACACATTTTTCCTAAAAGGTTGATCGGTGGCTTTTTTTCTCCAGCTCTGGTAAAAGTAACCAAGCAAAATCTCTTCTTTTAACACAAGGAGGTTTGGTTATATTCAAGATGATCTTGGTCTTTCTAGTAGGGCTAATTTTGGAGCATGTAACTGTGAACTGGTTGAATATGTGATTATTCTTGATTTGTTACTGATTATTATTATTTGAAATAAATCTTTGTATTCTTATCTAAAAAGCCTAGTGTGAATGTTGCATAAGGCATTTGTGTGACATTTGTAAAGATCTTTTTGTATTAAGATTTGCAGATTATTAGTCAAAGATTAGATAAGTCCCAAATGAGACACCGTAGAGGCCATGTTACCTCTGAATCTGGGTAACACTTCAGGGAAATAAAGTAAGTCAATGCATGTCCTCCTGGCCTCATCATGGTATAAAAGATTCTCTATCACTGAAGATGTAGCCATGCAGAAGTAAATTAGAGTGTAGCCTGCAGACAAGGCTTCCATTGTGGCCTTCTCATCCTCTACCTGCTTCATGTAAGTGCCAGCTGATTGTTGTGCTCTCTCTCAATGAGAGCTCTCATCTGTCCAAGTACTGAGTGGGCATGAGAAAAGACCACCCCTGGACACATTCTGTACTAACAGATTAAAACAGGTCAGGCCTCTTATAGTGGGTTAGTCGTGTAGTGCATGCACAGGCTTAGCATGTACAAGGGGGGACCACAGCCCCTTTATAGGCCATGACACTGAAGCACACACAGTAAAAAAGACAAACATATTTTTTGATGTCTGTGAGATGACAAAAGTGTGTCAGAAAAAGGGCTTCCTCTTTCTAGACAAAGGGAGCCACGAGGCAAATGCATGGAAAAATATGCTAATTAGATGCAGCCCCAGACGCCTCTCGTTCCTCGACTCCCTCTGTCTCTGTATCAGCCAAATCAAACACCCCAGCTGGGAAAAGTGTGTCTGCAGCCGGCAGAGAGCAATCATGCATGGGAGCACCATGCATCAGACAATGAAGATAATGAGAGCAGCCCATTCTCGTGCATTTCTGTTACTCTTCATTTGGTCCTTCTCCCTTTCCTCCTATATTTATTCATCGCTGTTTCTACCTTTATCTACATCTTTTTCATCTCTTTCTCCTCCCCTCTCGGTCACCCCTTGATGTGAGTCCTCCTACCTGTGATGCCGGTCTGGATCCGGCCGCTGCTCCTCTCAGCGAGCTCCTGTGAAGAGGAGCTGTGAGCGGTCTCTCTCAGGTAGCCTCCTCTTCCTCTTTCCTTGATCTCTTGGGAGTCTCCGTCTGTGGCTCTCCAGCTAGACAAGAGCTCTGACTCGTCCCTCCTCGACGACAGTGATGCTTCAGCGGAGTGCAGAGGCTGTGGATGCTGCAGCTGCTGCTGTTGGTGCCTGCCCTCCCAGTCCCTGTCAGGGGAGTGCAGTTTAATGCTGTCGCTTTGGCTCTCTTCTCTGGCTCCTCCCTGACGTCTCCCCCTAACTTCCTCTTGCCGCCCCTCTACCACCACCTCCCCCTGCTGCTGCCTGTGACAAGCTGAGGAGGTGGGAGTAGCAGCGGCAGCAGGAGGAGCCCCCAATCTTTCTTTGCTTTCAGGACGGAAAGGGGAGGAGTTCAGCTCCAGCTCTGGGTGGCCAGGGTCTCCACTCTGGGTCATGGAGAAGTACCTCAGCGCCCTCTCCTGGTGGATGGCTGTGCCTGTGCTGCTGGAAACCTGTTGTTGTTGGGCAGGGATGTAGGGGACAGTGGTGGATTTCCCAGAATGGAGACTGTCATCATTGATGGCACCACTGCTTCCTGGCGCCACAGTTACCGTGGTGACCGAAGCTTTGGAGGTAACCGCTGCCACTGAGCGGACCAGCGAGGCTGACAAGGGTTCTAGTTTAATTTCACCTCCACGTTTTAGCTGCAGGAACAGAAAACACATCACAAAGTCAGGAATAGGGACAGAAAGATATTTGAGGGTGAACTAAGGAAGAAAGGCGTAAATGGAGAAGATAGATGGTTCGATTATCAGTGTTTGAGAGAAAATAGTAGCATTCCATAGAGTAGGTCAGTGACAAAATTCATATAGATAGATAGATAGATCGATAGATAGATAGATAGATAGATAGATAGATAGATAGATAGATAGATAGAT
>JAPTYQ010000010.1:25334650-25353077 GCA_029814465.1 Ostorhinchus cyanosoma
AGATAGATAGATAGATAGATAGATAGATAGATAGATAGATAGATAGATAGATAGATAGATAGATAGACTTTCTTTATTCCAACTGGGAAATTACAGAACCTCTTACCTTTTAATTACCTCTCACAGTTACTAAAAGTATGGAATTTAAACTTAGTTTCTAATCAAAATGCTGCCGATTACAATGGAATCTACATACATGTGATTTTTTGTAGGTGTTGATACTTAAAAATGAAAACATTTCAACATGATTTGTAGCTACAGAGCATTTTTAATCAAATTTTGACAGTCATGAGTAATGTGTACTGTTGTGATGTTTACGCTTTGATGAGGTTAAAATATGGACATATTACATTGATAATTGAGTCTCTAAGCTGTTAACTAATATTAAAATCATATCTATTATTGTTGTCACACGTTGAAGTCCAGAAAGCTATCATATCATGCGCACATCACAATTTCACAATATTAGATGACCTCTACCGCTGAAGTGAATGGTTTTTCCTGTGTATATGTCAACCCTGCGATGAACAGGTCACATGTCCAGTATGTGTCCGCCTTCACCTGTTGGCAGTTATGATAGGCTCCAACATCCCAACATTAAGAAGTTTGGAAAATTAATGAATTCCACTGATTCTTCGTTCAACTGATCCTATTAAGTTTCTTGATATCCAACAGCAGTAGTTTTCCCATATCCAGTGCATCCCAGAGAAATTTAATATGAGGCCATCTGAACATTCTTTAAAGCAGATGTTCTCAGAGTAAAGTCTATGACCCATAGGTAATTATAAAATGTGGGGTCTGTGACAGATGGGGAGCATTTACACCAGTTTATGAATAAATACAGCGGCTGACACATTGTGTGTTAGACAGGACCAGAGGTTTCTGTAACTGTGGGTGTGGTTTGCACATAGTTTTGTCTCTCAGATGGAACTGCACCACACACACGGACCTAAGCTGCACCTTTTTCATGCACATTAAGACAGCAGCAAATTCACTGCCTGGAGAGAGTCACAGACACAACAAAACAAGAGGAAAAGCAGAATATACAGGTAGTGGGCAGGGTCTTGTCAGGTAAATGCAGGCTTTTCAAGGTGTCAGATGGGATGATTTAGAAGGATTTTTATACATCTTCCTGTGACAAAAGCGTTACATGCTTTGCCTGAATTGTCAAAGTTGAGGCTTTTGGTCGAGTCATTTGAAATACAATGGGTTTGTTAAGATTATGCCAGTTTTGCTATTGCTCATTTTCTGAAAGCTGAAGAAGTCTGTAACTCCTAAGGATTTCAACAACATACAAAACAAGAGGGGATTCATTTTGTTTGCAATTATAGGTTTCTCATTGACTCTTAAAGGTTTTTGCACATGGTCAGCAACATGGCCAGCAATATCTATGGGGTCCTGAATAAACCAGCATGCACCACTTGCGTTCACATATCCCATGCTTGCTATGCAACAATCAAGCATGTACAAGCAATAGAAGCTTACATCCAAACATAAGGAGCCACAGGAAACAAACAGGGCATCCTAAAGTCAATGATATGTAACAAGCATAATACTTATGCACATTCCTTTACAGCCTGAAGAATACAAAATGGATTCTCTTTTGGGGCATATGCATTTGTGCTTATTTTATGATTCGCTCAGGATTAAAACTATAGGCAGATTCTATGACACCACTGCTCACAAATGAAGCCAAACTTTATGGCAAAATCAATCAATGCAACATATCAGATGTTCTGCACAGGCAGCAGGGGTCTTACATGTTCTCCCCGACCAGACTCTAAGTCGCCGTTATTCACTGCAGACGTGACCAATGGTTCAGGTTCCTGTGTGGACACCAGTGATTGACTACAACACATTGCTGAGGACAACTAACAATATGTCTGGTTGTAATGCATGACGCAGAGGAATGAATGTTTAGTCTTATGCTATCCTTGTACCCCACTTAAAAAAAACACAATTAATGAATAAACATCATTAATGAAACTTATCCTGCCTTCACGTGCCACAGGAATTATGGTAATAAATACTAGTTATGAACTCCAAAATTGCACATAAATGCTCCCTCATGGTGTATTTTCCACTGGTGAACTGGGAAAAATTTTGATCCATGAGCTGCTGAGATGAAAATAACCATTGACCTTTACAACATGGCGGATGATTAACAATGCTTTTATTAATGTTCTGCTGCTGGTAGCTGATGATTTGGCATATTTAGGGCACACACAATTTGCAAAAAAGAAAGTGCTGCAGATGAAATGACACGTCCAAAACTGTTTTATCCAAGTAGCAGTCCACCATAAATTGTGTGTCAGCCATTTTTCATTTCATTACAACAACAAAAGCACTTGAACACAATGCACACATAATTTGTAATTCAAGAGGGAAAAGGATCATCTTTCCAATAGAACGTGAAGGCAGCATAAGACAATGCAACTGTTTCCAACAGGGGAGGTTATGCTTTGGCCTTATAGACTGAAAACAATCCTATCAACGGGCATTAGACTAAGCACAAAACATTTTCCTTCTATCAATTTTGGACAATATAAATAGTTACTGAATACCACTGAGGTTATGGACACTTACAGGCCCTCAAATTGTTTATCAAGATAGTGTGGCATATGTGGCTTTTAAGAGAATTGTGGCATCTACAGGTCGCTGATTAAGAAAATAGAAACTGGACTTGTGTATGTACATCATGTTACTTAAAGGTCATCCAGCTGTTTGGAAAATGAATTGATTAACCAAACCATACCATACCACATTTTCAATTCTGTAAATTTTATAAATGTTGCTATTAATGCTGGCATACCACAGTAATAATGAGCATATCCAAAGGCTGTGGCAAAGTAGAACAACCAACCATCAAAAATCAACTTGTGAAAAGTACTCACAGTCAAAAGTCAAAAAGTCTTTGAAGGACTTTCCTAGTTAGTGTTAAGTGTTCACTGAACTTAATATCATATTAATATAATCTGAAGACAATTAATCAAATAAAACAAGACAAAAAGCTGAGCTTACTAATACCCCCTCCCAGTCGCAACCCTTTGGCCTTCCTGCTAACTGATATCCTGCCTACCCAGAGATTCAGTTAGCGTCTTAAATTTCATATTTTCAAAACTTATCAAAAATTCGGAAAAAATTCAAAAACTGAAAGACACATGTCAGACCATGTATGTGAAATTTGACAAGAATCAGGTGAATAGTGCCAGAGAAATGGGATGGACAAAAATCTGGGACGAACGGACAGAATTCCTGCTATATCTAGTATATACCTGTTCCCTCTGCGGCGGGCGGGGGGGTTTAATGATAAAAGATGTAAATCAGTTTTTAATGGAGGCACCTGAAGGTTATGACATATTTCTCTACCAACCCTTTCCCTTTACTGGCTTTTATAACCTTGCTGCATTTTGGTCTTCAAATACATTAAAACTAAAGTACGGAGCTTGTTTTACAAACGTAAGCAGTAGAAAGTACTGATAGTTGTGTGACAAAAGTAGGAAGTAAAAGGCAAAAGTTGGTAGTGAATACTCAAGTACAGTAAGGTGTAGATTCCAGAAAACTCTGATGGAGTGCAGTAATTGTACTAAATATTCCAGCATAAAAATCCAAAGAAACTGTACCTGCTTCACCTCCTCGTGGGTTATTGGTTGAGTCTGAAAGCGGGCATTGGCTCTGCGCTGCCGTGTGTCCCCCTGCGTCCCCTCGGCTGTTTTGCCTGTGGACACGGTGAGGCGGTTGAACAGGGCCATCTTCTCCACCAGGCTGAGGGTAGACAGGTCAGGCTCCTCTGGGAGGGCCTCCTGCTCCTCTCCTTCTCCCCCTGTGCTGGCTGCTTTCACTGGCTTCTGCTGCTCTTGGGTGTCCTTCTCCTGCTCTTGGGCTGCTGAGTCGTGTTGCGAGGACGCCTGAATGCTGAGGGAATGAGCAGCAGTTATCAGCAGGTGGGTTATTATCATAGTGTTGACAGGGTTAATGTTAATGCACTGAGAAAACTGCCTGAAGTACACATGTATTAAGAAATAATCTAACTGACTGTTAACATTTGGCTTCCACTGAAATGACTGAAATGCATGAGATGTAGTATTTACTAATATAAGAGAGGATAAAAATATAACTACATTGTTCTTACAGTACCTTCCCTTATATTTACATTATTTTTCTCAGTTCAGGGTAAAATGTCCACAACTGATTAGAAAAACCAAACAACACAATGTAACCCAAACTAGAAACACTTAATGACTTCAAAACAAAGGAAGAATAGACCTATATTAACTACACCTTTTTAATAACATAACATATACGATACAGATCCCATTTTTGTTGCCCTGTTTTCTCCTCACAGATCCCATATCAACCCCATAGCGTCATACAATACAATCAGAATGAGTATTTTAAGATATACACTGTCATTCGCTGAATAAATTTTAAAATAAATACTATTTGAACACCAATTTTAGTCATTGTCCAGAGGGTTACAGTTTCATTCCATGTAATGAAATACAAATCTGTTTTAATATAGCAGACTTTGAAGCTACATTTCCTCCCATGAATCTATAAAAATAAAAAAATAGACTTCTAAAAAGACAAATCTAAATTAAGGTTTGGTAGTTGCAAAAGCTCCTTGTGTGTAGATAATAAATATCAAATAAATATCAAACGATGGGATTTATTTAAATACAAGCCAGGTAAATATCTGGGGAAAGTGTCAGATTACGGACAGACCAACAGAGACATAAGTGGATCAGCACCCATATGCCAGATAATCATATAATGCACTCGGATGTTTGCAGGGGTTATGGCATTCTCCCAGCAGTGTACTAAGTTAAACCTGGGTTGGTAAACAAACTGCAGAACATGTGAGCCCAGTCATGCCAACTGTTTTAAGAGGCTCAACCTCTGACCTTTTCATAAAATATGTAACCTATTTCCTCACTGGCATTTGTGATCTGCCTGTGAGAAAAAACGCAGCAAGAAGAAACATTTGAAAGTGAACATGGAGAGGACTGAATGAGTTATTGTGTAAACACCAGCTTCCTTTCCCTATAAGGTGCACACGCCTAAGAAGCAGCACACGAGGAGGCAGAAATAACAAGGTAAACTGAGATGAAGAAAAATGTCTGCTCTACAACCAGGAGAGGGAGATGGAGAGCAACACTCCTGTTCTTCAGTAAAAGATTTATACAAGGAATCAAGCTTGTATCTTCCTAGCTCACATATTATAATCTAATTCTTTTATCAAAGGTAGATTATCAAATTCTTTTATGCAGCACTGGCACTTTAACCCATAAAGACCCAAATTTCCACAGGCGACTAAAACTATCTACTGAACTAAAGTGTTTAATACTTATTGATCCACCAATCCTATTAATGCATGCAAATAATTGGTGTAAAATGCAGTTATTCATCTTTTCATGGTCGTCAGATATGGCCCATTTTGATGTTCAATGGCTCCATAGTGAACATAAAAACACCACGATCTTCTACAACATTGATTCACCAGTAAAACCCATGGAGTTGGATCAATGACAGTGGATGGAGACACTTGTTTTTACGTTCATTGACATCTTTTCTGAAAAAATTCACTTCTTCTTCAGTTTTCTCTGTTTTAATATAATAACCTTTGCATTTTCAATTAACTTTTATGACCATCTACATGGTCAGTGAATTAAATATGTCAACATACCTTAATTTCACAAAAAAATGCAAAATACTGATATTATGTAATATTATACTATTATACTATTACTATTATAACAAAAGGTGGTAAATCTGGATAGTATAATAATCTGGACCAAAACTTTAAAATGTCCTCGTCAATTTGTGCATTTAAAAGGATGTATAACTCCAGTATAATAACCAAATATAGAACAATATCTGAATAAGTTAATATCTAATTACAATATCGATGAAGGCATAAAATACGATATTATTGTGTGTTGCCTATTTGCAATTGATTAATTAATACTGTTAAGACTGTTATGAATAGGAGATACTATCACATTATTAATGATTGTATTTGTAGTAAATATTTAAAGTGCATCTAAATATCATAGTTGATATTAAAAAAAGGTTGATTATTCAAATCTGATTGTGTGAGGTGACGAAAAAAGTGTAGCCTATGTGAATGGTTTACACAGATGCTTTGTGTTATCCTAAAAATATATATAGAAAAAAAGTGTGTTAACAAAGCAAAAGAAGTGGAATCAATTTAATTATTAGTTTGTAAAAAGGGGGTGGGAGTCTGTAAGTTGTACTTCTTCCCACTCCTTTTCGAGCACTGAAAAACTTTGTTTGACTTTGTATGGTTCTTTGTTGTCTGATGATTTTATGTGCTGGAAATAAAACTAACTAACTAACTAACTATGAAAGGTTAAATAGATAGAAAATTCATTTGGGAACTGCCAGAAAAGTAGCCCAGGGTCTTTAACCACATATATTCTAAGAGAGTTTACAGAGATTAGAACGCATGCACAGATTCTAGCAGACCAAAATAAACACCATATACCAGCCCAGCTATACCTGATGCTGGTGCTCACAACAGTGGGACTGGAAACACGGGGTGCAGTATTTTGGAAGCCCAGAGGCTGTGATGACATGGCAGATTCACTTACAAGAGGAGGAAAAAGATTGGAAGAAAGATGGACAGAAATTAGACCACAACCACAGATGCTGAGGAAAGCAAGGAGAAAATGAAACGCCTGAGGAAGACTTGAAAAATAGAGATACAAGTATAGAAAAATAAACAGTATATGAAGAGAATCGATGGATTCTAAAGCACAACAACGCAATATGCCATTTAAGTAGTCTTGAACCCAATACCCTGAATATGAGTGGTTTAGAATTTTGACACAAAATAAATGTAATAAATAGTATGACCTACCTTGAGGCATTGACCACCTCCCTGTTGGTGACAGGTTGTGTGTGTGACCGATCCTGGACTCTTCTCAGGCGCCTTTCGACAGCAGCATTTCGAGATCGTGGTTTAGGAACTCCTCCATCAGATGTCCTCTCCAGTTCCTGGGTTGGAATACAGAGGAAAAATGTGATACATTAGGCTCAAGCATGGCCGTAACAGAGGTGAGAAAAGTTATAAAGCCAGAAGAATGCCCAGCAATCACCTTCAGGTATAATGTTAATTTTGACATTAAAAGAATAATGTTAGCCCTGTAGCATAATTGCCTAAGTCATATCTGCTTAGCTTTACTCTCCTACCACTACTGATTCATTTATCATCAATAACTATGACCTGAAAAAATATGACGTAGGCCAGTATTTTTCAACCTTGGAGTCACGACCCCACATGGGGTCGCCTGAAATGCAAACAGGGTCGCCTGAAATTTCTAGTAATTTATATAGATTTTTTAAAATTACTAATAAAAATATTTTTTAATGATTCAGTCTATATTTCATTATACTTTAAAACAATGCACACTTTTCCTAATAAAAAATCAAGTTCAAATAAAATGCAGGATATAATATCTGAGAGGGCACATCTTGATTGATCTGATCATGTGCCTTACTACATTTCAACTTGCCCGGACACAGTCGCAGTCAGAAAACTGGACTGAACAGAGAATGGAAAGGTTTGTTCACCCCCCTGGCCCTGCTAAGACATCTGCAGGAGAAAAATGTGTCAGTTTTAAATGTCTAGGTTCATCAGAAATTTGTGATGTTAAAATGGGGTCACAAGCCAAAAAAGGTTGAGAACCACTGACTTAGGCAATTTTGCAATGAGGCTAACGAAACTAGAAAGTAGTGAAATCATCTGCTCCTATTATTGAAAAATACCCTGAAGAGAGATCTCTTAGCAGCCACGCTCATCTTGGCTCGTTCATCCAGCTTTTCCTCATCTACTGAAAACAGAAAACAATTACTTTATGGTATGAAATAAACGCTTAAGCACATACAAATTTAGAGAAATTATCCGTCACAGGTTTGAGTTATGACAAGTACAGCAAACCAACTAAGCAAACGCATATAATCTAGAGTGTCTAACCTCCTAGCAGCTATGCAAATAGAGCACTTGGGCTGTTTGTTGTAATTAAACTGTTAAGGATGGAAGTGCAGACTATAGTTGCACTGTATTGTCCATTAAATAAATAAATAAATAATGCACACATGAATATTAGAATATGTATTTCTTTAAGTGGATGCTAAATAGACACAACTAACCTTCAGCATCCTGCAGTTGTGATGGACTTAAACGGCCCCTGGAGAAGAAATACAGATATTTATCAAAGATCAGTATTTACATTACATTTATTTTTGAACTACAGAGTTTTAGGACCTCAGTGCTAAATTTCACACTATGGTTAAAATAAATAAATCAATAAATAGAATAACTTTGGATCTAAGTGTTTCCTGTACCTGTCTGACTCCAGTCGTTCTGCAGAAGTGATAGGCTGAGTCCTAAATCTCTCCGACATCCGGCTGTCTCCTGGTGTGATGTAGCGCCGAGGCCTTCGAGCACTCCTGTCCCGATCACTACCAGTGGATGGATCGGCCTCAATTGCTGATAGATCTACTTTAGTCGTCTCACTTATGGAGCGGTTGGTCAGTATTGGAAAGATCAACGGAGACAACAAAAAAGTAGAGAGGAAAAACAAGTTAATAACCATAGTTTTGATTATGTTTAAGTAGACATTCAACATTAGTTAAAGGTAGTTTAGTTAGAGAGCGTCTTAGACTGAAATTAATGCACAGCAACTCAACCTTTAAAAGCCTCGCAAATCTTTACATGCAGCAGCAGAAAACTGCCAAAACTGTACTTCTGAGATCTGAAGCTAGTCTGCTTCAGCAGGTTAAGCTCAGCAAACAAACTACTGACAATACAATAGTACAGGGGTTCCCAAAGTGGGGGACGCGACCCTGGGACTCCAGTGGGGGGTCACGAGATGATTTTCAGAGACCTCTTGATGTGAACCCTGAGGTGATTACAATTGATTGAGGGTAGTATTGTTGCATAAGCACTTTGAAGGAAGGATAACAATATTGTGAGTTTCAAAGGAAGTGCTTTTAGTCATGAAGAGCAACGGCTTCATTAATGCAGCTTCAACATCAGCTTGATAGTGACAAACACAAGCCATTGTTTGGCCTACAGGTTTGACTAATGGTGTCTTATTAATAAAAGTAAAAATTAACATAAAAGGCAAACAAATGTTGTAAAACAGACACATTAACTTAAATAAACATGAACATAAGCCCCGCCCCTTGAACCCCTGTACATAAAACAAAACACAATGAGTAAAATGTCAAGTACACACAATGCAATATGGTAAATATGCCACAGTATCATTGCGTGACTCCTGTTGCACATGTTTTTTATGTTTCAGTCACTTCAGGGCCAGTCTCCGGGACCGTTATTTTGGGGGTCACGATTTTAAAAGTTTGGGAACCCCTGCAATAATAGACATAATAGTGGACATCACAGCATAACATTCATGCCACATTTCATGGCATTAATTTAAAAATATGAAATGATTATTAAGTACTGCAACAGCATACTAATGCAGAGTTAGATGGTAATTAGCAAAGCAACACAGAGCCCATGCTGTTGAACCTACAACTCAGGCTTCCGGTTGGCATTCTCCAGATAGGAGTGTCGAAGCTGTGCTACTGACACCCTAGTGTCCAGGGTGCCCACCTCCCCATTAGCCAAGCCTGAGGGAAGGACTGCCCTTGATGCCTCTCTGCCAGCAGCTGGCCTCTCCATACGATACATGGCAGTATGTTGACTTATGCCTATATCTGACATGGAACGGGTTCGTATCTTGGGTTTGGGTCCTCCACTCATCTCTGTGCTCCTGCTTTTGGCCTGAGGCAGAGAGGAGCCCTTCTGCAGGTAGACAGCTGAATCTAGCCTCTGCTGCTGTGAAGGGTCATGCTGTTGCTGCTGCCTGTGATGCTCCAACTCTTCGACCGGTTTGGGCTCTGGTTTTGTCTGGGGCTGTCGCAGCTGACTTGGAGGATCTTGCTTTTGGGGCTTGTATTCATGTTGTTGAACTGCCTGTTGTTGTCTTTGATGCTCCTGGGGCTGTCTGGAGTCATCAGTATGATGTTGCCTTTGAGGATCACCTTGCTGAATTTGGGCACTTTGCTGTCTTCTCCGGGGTTCATACTGTGGTTGCAGGGGGAGGTCGTGTTGCTGCATTGGTGGTTCTTGATGGTGCACAGGCTCTGAGGGTTGATGCTGCCTGGGTTGCTGCTGTAAGGTGGATTGAGACGGCTGCATAGACCTAAATACTCTTTCCTCCTGGCTATCATGGCTGGAGAGGTGGTCTATCACTCTTTCTCTGATTCTCTCAACATTTCTCTCCCTCCCCCTTTCCCTCTCTCGTGGTCTCCCCCTTTCCCAGTCCTCTTCGCCTCGACTCATCCCCCTCCGTTCTGGACTGTAGCTCTGCCAATCCATGTCTTCATTTCGGCCCCTGTGTGGATCATCCACACTTTTCTCTCTCCGACGGATCTCTGAGGGCAGCACAGCTTTCCTACTCTTCAGTAAGCCCTCTGTATGGGCCTCTTCCTTCAGGGCCTGTCTCGCCTCCAGCCTGGCCTCCCTGTGAGCAGCATAGAGTTGGTCAGCACTTGGTCGTCTCCGTGGTTGTACCTCTGGAGGCACCTTGGCACAGGCCACTGGGCCAGGCATGGCCAAATAAGGCTGGGGGTCCACAGCAGAGCCAGTGTGTTGGTAATCTAGTACAGCAGGTGGGTAGGCTGTTTGGCTGTGGGCAGGCTGGTGACCTGGGCTCAGCTGTCCCTGGGGAACAGTTCTTTGTTGGGCAGCCTCTGAACGGTGTGGTGAATAGTGAGGAACATTCCCTTGAGCGCGAAGTCTGTTAGTTGAGTGACCTTCTGGACTCCAGTCAGGGGGCCTTTGAGCAGTTTCATCCCTGGGCAATCGTTCCCTTACTCGAATTCTTGAGAAAAGGAATGGATAAGGGACACAATTTCACACCAAAGTCATTTGGTCCAGCTGATGTATGGGCTTTTATGTTTGATCCAAACCAAACCTACAGGTGTGAAACCTCCTCTGGACCACGGTCTGAACCAAACTGATAAACTTTGGTGTAATGAGATGACAAAGGTCTGTTTATGGGTTTGGTCCAGACCAAGTGGCGGTTTTGGTGCAGATCAAACAAATGAAGGTTCCGTTCATTTCTAGAGAGCAAGCATTTTTAGATGCTTCAAACTTTCATAACAAATTGCAGGTAGTTGCAGTAGGCCATCATCAGGCCATTAAACAAAAGAAGTAGAAAAACTAAGGAAAGAAGGAAAAATTAGCTACAGTAGGACATGGGGAGAGGAGGAGAGAAAGAATTATAGTTTGACAAAGAACTAACATGTCAACCTGAAAAAAATTTTAAAGTGGGGAAATTTTTCATTTATTTGCAGGATCCATAATTTTCATATCATGAAGGCGTCCATTTGCCAAATCTACAGTAGTCTCAAGTATCATACTTGAAGTTTGTGCCGCTGATCGCAGAAGTATAATAACAATGCTATCATACAAATGAAATTAATCTGTTCATTTACTTTCTTTTTCTATTCAAACAGAAAACATTACTGGCTGAACTGACAATACATGCTTACTTCTGTCTAGAAACCAGTTAATATGAAGTAAAAAGTAAAAAGCAAGTGAGAAAAATTTTAATTTCATCAAGTAGTTTGATAATTATGGAAAATAATAAATACATTTATCTAAATAGCTTGTAAATCAGATAGGTCAACATTAAAACCTAAATTCATGTTTGTAAGGAATCCAGATCCAGAGGGAGGAACAGGCTGCACATAACTTGATATGAGGCTATCATAGGACAAGCGTAAATGCACAAATACTCCATTGGAACAGCACGGAGGTCAGGTATAGCCATCCCATGGGTTTGAGCCTTAGATCAAGCTCACTCTCTCTGATGTCTCCATGCAAAAAAGTAAGCTAAACTATTTTCATCTCTAACCTTCTGATCCTGGTTGCAAAAGGTTCCACTAATCTCATTCTAGACCACTAAGCCAGAAATAATTGATGGGCCTCAACGTTATCTGAAATGGCACGAAAGACTTAAGAAGTGCTTGTGGTACATGAATACACACTGTTAACTGTAAGAAACTAGTCACAGTGCAAATACATTGGCAATTTTGGTAAATTAGGAAATGATCACAAAACTTTGTTAAGACAGAGGACGTTTGTTGTAATCCAGGTGTAAAAATGTTGCTGTATGCAAATCATCTCTAGGTGTCTGAACTAAAACATATCTATATACTATATAAAACCTTTTAGTGCTTTAATCAACCCATTCATTGTAACTGTTTTTGTCTTTTTATTAAATACTTAAATCTAGCACTTCAAACATGAACAGAAGAATGTTATTTCTGCCACAACTGGTAGTTACATAGTGATGGACAATCTGAGACACAGACATAGATTAAAGGGGCCCTGAGGAGATAAAATACTATGTAATACTGATACATACATAAAGAAAAGTACATATGAATTGCATTTCATGTATCTGCCTACATTGGGATGATGCTTGAAACTGGTGAAAGTAAAAATGTCAAATATCACTAGTTTTTATCTAAATAATATGTTGACATTAGAGAAAGTACAGTTATAAAGTGCAATGACAGTGAGATTAAAAAGTGTGGGTCTAATGGAAGTCAAAGGGGCATTTTGGTACACGAGGGAAACCAGAGAGAGTATCTCACACTAGAGAAAAAATACTAATGCAATCAAATCAATTTTGTTGCTAATCTTTGACATATCCAAGGCTCTAATCAACACACCAATGTTTCATCCACCTACTATTTATTTTATGGAAAATATCCAATATTTTATATTCTTTATAGTTTTTGTAATAAATCACTCAGAATTCAAATGATTAAACTAGCATTGAAAGGCTTAAAATCCTGAAAACTGTTGAATGCTTGGTAGTTTTTTGAGCAGGGGAGAAGTTGTTTAAGAGATTTATGAAAAATAAATAAACAAATAAAATAAAATAAAATAAAATAAAATGTATGATGATATTATAGTAATTTTCAAGTGTGTGTACATTTTTGTACACAAGGGTGACCAGAGTATAATAAATTTGAGGAGGGCATAAGGGTTAAGGTAGAATTAAGTGAACACAAGATGTTCATTTTGGCCTGTTGGTAGAACATAGAAATTAAATAACATATTTTAGCTCTGGTTTTGTCTCATGCAATGACATTGTCAAAGTCACTGACAGGGTACAAGAGTAAGATGTAATTTCATAGGGGTTAACAGGTCAGATTCTGAGGAGACAGGCATGGGGGGAAGGGCAGTGTAGCCTCAGCTGACAAGTGCTGAGTCTGTGGGTCTGACTGGGTCAAGGACCAGAGCTGACTAATGTTGTGAACCCGTCAACTCCGGTTCACTGACACCTCTTATGAAAACCAGACCACACACAACCACACTAAAGGAACAAGAGGCATAACAAGAACAAAACGGGAGCATCGAGGAAGGTGTTGAACCAGTGACAAAGTGTTAGTTTTACAGAGCTATGGGTATGTTTATAAAAAGATATCTGACTCATGTCAAGACAGTTAGCATCCTGTTCCCCAAACTATGCTCTTAAGGTCTATCTTAAGGTCATTCAGGGGCATGTTATTGCATTAATAGAGTTTATTTTAGCCTTATTCAGACTACAATTCCTAGTTCCATTTTTATTATTCTGTATTTATCCTTTATTTGGACCCATTGAAATGAGGTTCTCTTTTCCAAGGGTTAGGGTTAGGGTTAGACCTGGCCAAGACAGCAGCAATACAGTCACATCATTACAGTACAGTACAGTTTTTAAGCATGTCCACAATATTCCTAGATTTCTTTTTGAAAGTGTAGAATCCATAAATACAGGAAATCCAATTGGATTGAGTCCACACTTGTTTGAAATGCCTTTCAAATCAGTTTTCCACAGATCAATCTCAGTCCAGATGTTCTGCTCTTATTTTTTGGATTTTAAAGTGCCCTTTCCATCACTACAAAGCTACATACATTGAAGACATCAAACCGAGAGTGCTGAGCATAATCTGTGCTGCTGCTGCTAACAGAGCACTATAGAGATCAACTTGGACAAAACAACCTGTGGGCATTCACCAAAGTAAATACTGCCTTTTCAGAAGAGAATCACCAGCTACACTGCAACACATGTGGATTTACTAGACATTGACCAGTGGTGGATTTCTAAAGGCTGATGTAAGATTGACATTTTGGAGAAAGAAAGTCAGTTGACCTCAGCCTCCCCCCTCCCTAAAAAGTAGACTGACAGTTGAACAGAGTGTCATGCTTGAAGTAAATAACCTGGAGCTGGACATCAAAGAATAAAAATCAAGAGGGGCTGAATTTTGACGTTTTACTTTCCTTCTAACTCAGCAATTCCAGGGAAGAATCCTAATACAGTATTAGCCATTAGCTGCTATCAGAGCAAAGTTCTATTGATTCCAATGGTAACATCCAGTCTGCACAGAGAGACATGAAAGCAAAAAAAAAAAGCAGAAGCAGGAAAAGCAGATGCTTAAAAATCTCTTGTCTGAAGAAAACTGTTGGTGGTCATTAAATTGCACATAAATGAACATAAATAACCAAAAGTTAACCTGTAAGACTGTTATATCAAAGGTGGTCAGTTGAAAATCCATCAAATCCTGAACACTGGTTAAGTCGCACATAATGACACCAATTAAGAGGTAAAGTATTACTCAATGGAATATTATACAGTAGAGTGACAGTGGATATGATATGGGGGGGGGTTAGCTTCATGTCCACTGGGGGCATATATGGGGGCCTTGCTTCATCAAGTAATTGAGGTGATATAATACTCCCAGCAGAGTGTATGCAGGTTTCATGTGGCAATATTTTAATCTTAGTCAAAACATTTTCCTCAGAGAATTTAAAATCTTGTAAGACCTTTAAAGGAGCCATTAATATAACAAGTGTAATCCAGATTTACATTAACAGCATTGAAACACTGGAATAATTTATGGTGAAGACTGCACTTCCCTGCACATTCAGTGAATGCAGGTGGCTAAATAAAACACCCAGTGGACAAGTAGGATTTCAGTAGGAAGTCACACTTTACAGTACCTTGAAGGCCAGCTGAGGACTGTCTGAGTGTCACTCTCTGAGTCTGTGTTGAGAGACCAGTCGCTCTTTGACCAGGTGGCCAGGCTACAGGATGATGTGGTGACAGTGTCAAACTCTTGGATCATGTTCTTATTAAAAAGTGCAAAGTAACCTGCTCTGACCAGCTTGGTCATCTGCCATGAACAACATGTTTTACAGCTGTTGCAGATGTTTAGCCCAAACAACCCTGTCATATTTAGACTCTTGCTGCTTGTAGCTGTTTCTGTCTCAGTGTAATGAACTCCAGTTACTCTTTGTTGACTTGATGTATATTCTAGTCACATATTGGTTCTAATAGAAAATGATGTCAACCCTAAGCTAATGAACCAAGCTGAGGATAAAACTGTGTTAGCTCTCATGCTCTCAGAAATCATATACCCTCCAAGAGCCGAGCATGCAGTTGGGCCTCTGGCCTTTCAACCTTTTCCCTGATTAGCTAACCAGAGCACCTTTCAATGTGAAACAAGAGCAGAGTGAGCATGACAGAACTGGACCCACAGTCTAGAAAGATCTCAGCAGCACAGTAGTATCACAGAAATGGAAACAGCAGGTTAGCGAGCTGAGCAACTAGCAACCAAAACTGGACTAAACAAGGAACTGTTTCTAATCTAGCCTATTTGTTCATTTGTTTTCTGTATTCTAAACCTGAATAAACTACTGTGTTTATGATAATTACCTCAATACATTGTAATGATGGAATTTCTGCAGACTACCCCATATAGCGTACATGTGAAATCAAGGGTTCATGTAGTTCAGAGAATCTGAGACAGTATTTGCTATAATCTAAAAATATATTTTGGAAATAGTATCCTCTGTAGTAATGCATAGCAAGAAACCTAATGACCTGTGATAATAATGTTGTGGCGCATCTAGGCCACACTAGGCCGTACTGTTAAGCAACTGGTAGGTGTTTTATCTGCTATTTGTACAGAGTTAGTAAAGTCTTCCATGAAAAGGTCCTAAAGGAGTGATATTTTGCCTTTTAAAAAAAATTTAATCATGCATTTTCAAACATTTCCCTGTGGTCTACATATACTGTAAATGCTCTGCTTGGGTCTGAATTCTTTGTTAATTCAACTCCACAGGTCCATCTTCAACCCTATTTCTGAGTAATGACACCAGAAAGGTCATTTTGAGCGCTGGCCCTTTAAATGCACATGAGCCACTTCACACCCCACCCCCTCCAGGTTGTCGGCTGTGCTGCTCTGTCCCATTCAACCAACAACTGAACATTTTAGGTAATCGGTTCCAAGTTTGGATATATTTCAGTATGGACTACAATCGCAGCAGCTGATAAACAATTATGTCATACTCAGAGAAATATACATTGGAAGTCTTAACCTTATATGTGAAAATATTGTGACATAACTAGTTATTCACGTTACAAATTAAGAAGCAATTAAAACGGGTTGTAGAAATCCACTACATTTTTGCCAAAATGAAAATAAAGATAGCTTTGCAGCATGTGGAGGGTTCAAATTCAAACTATATGAACTGTTAGGGTCCAAATACACAAATAAATGAACCAAGGACTAATGTAAGTCTGTTGAGCAAAATATGACCACTTTAATGATATGAGTCTACTTGAAATACGTGGTGTATCAGAACGTTTGAACCCCTTCTTTAGGAACTCACCCCTGCCTGTTGAGGATGCTCTGCGCTTGCTGCTCTATGAATAAGTCCCCAGGTGAGATGCCATAGCGCGCTGAAGGCAATGAGGCCCTGCGGGCAGTGCGAGGAGAGCTGGGCACGGCTGCGATGCTGTAGTCCCTGTTGGAGGCGGGGCTTGGTTCTTTGTGTTGGGCATCCTGATGGTGGTAGGATTGTTGTTGCTGCGGTGGATGCACTTCCTGAGTTCTGCTTCTTCGTTCTTGAGCTCCAGCACGGCGATAGTTCTCCAGATTCATCGCCTTTTCCCGTTCTGAGAATCTGCTTGGCCTTTCTTGTGTAGGGGGAGGGCCTTGGTTTGAGTTGGCAGGGGTAGATGTGGAAACAGGAGCAGGATCTGGCTGTGTCCTCATGTAAACTCTGCCCACTCCAGAACGGTATGGCACCCTTGGTTCCTGTCCTGGCTCATCCTCTTTCTGTCTGTCTCTGTCTTGTCTGGCAGCCATCTGTGGATCAGTGGTGTCTTGATCCCGACGGGATCGGTAGCGTGGTGTATAGTCAATGTCTGCCTCCTGGTCCAGAAGAATGCCATAACGCTCTGACAGCTGGCGGCGACGCTCTGCTTTGTATCGGGCGATTCGCTCAGCTTTGGAACTGAGGCTGCTAGGGTCTGCTGTAGTGGCTGATGTCCGTGCAGAGGAGGTGGTTAATGTTACTGGATCCACGTAGACTACCATTGGGTCTGGACGCCCACTGGCTGTGCCACTTTTGCCCTGTGATGGTCTCTCTGTAGATGACACCGGCTTCTGTGGTGCCTCTAGCTCCTCTCGACTGTAACGCCTCACTGTGGTGAGCAATGCAGAACAAATAAGGGTTGAAAAGTATTTATGTTATTATACTTTTATACTTATACTCTTATATATCTGACTTTTAAGAGAAAATCAAAGATGAAATATAAGAATACCCCCAGACATTAACAGGATGAAAAATTACCATGCACTGTATATCTTAATCCTTGTGCAATCCTACGACATGAAGTAAGATGTCAACCAATTTCAGACATGGATATCCTTCGGTTGCAGGACCATTGTTGTCGTGTTGGTGCAAATTGCTACAGACAATGCCAGTCTTGTATAGCCAGACCTAGTTTCCATACACCAGTTATTCCAGTGCAGAGGACATGAACCATCCACTAACCTTGTGGATGGTTCCAGATAGGTCTGGCCTTTGGCAGCTATAAGTACAGGATGCAGCGACAGTGCATTTGCAAAATTGTGATGGGACAGCAGTGATTTTTGTTGAACATGTGCACATAACAAATCCAAATGTTAAAGGAAACATGTCGTTGTTGAAACTCCCCATTGTCAGTGTGTGGATGCAGCTTGGAGGTTATTGTTGGTCTTTTGGTCGCCAAATTGGAGATAATTTTGATCTGATCTTGAAAATGCTAGTCAGGGAAGCAAGCATACTGCAGGATCAAATTCAGTCAATGGACCAAAACTTACAGTTGTTCGTGAAATGAAAATATGGGAGGACATTTTTGCATTGTGCAAAGATAATAAAAAGGCAATCTATGAATAGTAATTATTTCAGTTTAGTTTACTGCTGTCTTAAGATAAGATAAGATAAGATAAGATAAGATAAGATAAGATAAGATAAGATAAGATAAGATAAGATAAGATAAGA